>JAADXX010000015.1:0-101627 GCA_023338025.1 Phytopythium oedochilum | reverse complement strand
CAGAGTTTTACAGGTTGGTGATTTTGGACAAAGTTACTTTTTTCGTTTGTAACTTTTGGTGCTGGTTACGCACCAAAGGTACATTAGGTTGTTGAAGAGTGTATTCGCTTGGACAGGATTTCCTGTGCAACAGAATATCCACAGGTTACACCACATGCGTCAAGCCGGTGGCTGCTCGCCCGCCTTTTGGATCCGCTCAAGGGAGGAAAACACCGACGCCGGAGGACGCAGCACGGACGGACCATGCCGAGCGAGCGGGGGCTGCGCGACGACCAGGACGCACCGGCCAAGAAGCGCGCGCCACTGGACGCGCCTGGTGCGTAGTCTGCGGTCGATCCCCGGGTCCTCCGGCCTCCGGGCGAGCCCAAGAACCGTTAGTAACCATGTCGCTAACAACGTGCGGTGGTGGGTTGGTCTCGTTCTATTCCATGTTGGGAACACCAGCGGCGCGGCGCGGAGGAAGCGACAGGCGCAGCGTAATGTCGCGGCTTGGAGGCTCGTCGGACTCGCCGCGCGTGGGCGGGAAGCGCCGCGACCCTCCTCCTAGGGAGTCCGCGGCCCACGGGGATGCTGGCCGCCGCGGACTCGACCGCCGCGACTCGGACGGCGCGTCCAAGCGCCAGCGCGTGCAGACGTCCGCGAGCAGGGCGGAGCGCGAGCCAAGGGACGCGGAGGCCGCGAGCGACCGCGCGGAGCAGCTCAAGAAGCGCGCGGTGGCGCCGTTCACGCAGAAGGAGGGCATCGCGCGCAGCCGGCGCATGTTCGGCGCGCTGATGGGCCACCTCGGGCGGGCGAAGAAGGACATTGAGAAGGACACGGACCTGCTCAAGCGGCAGGGCTCCAAGCTGCAGGAGGCCGAGCAGAAGGAGCGCCAGCAGAGCGAGGAGCTCGCGAGCAAGGCGCGGCGCGACGCCGCCGTGCACAAGCTCGAGAGCCTCGTGGCGCGCACGGAGGCCGAGATGCGCGAGGCCATCGCGCGCAAGAAGCTGCGGTACTCGCAGGACGCCAAGAAGAGCGCCAAGCTGTCTAAGTTTCTGCGGACGACGGCGTCGCCGCCGCTGTACTACCTGCCGGCGAAGCACACGAAGGAGACGGAGGAGCTGTTGCTCGTGTCCGCCGAGGCGCACAAGGAGAAGCAGAAGGTCGCGGCGCGGGCGCACGAAGTGCAGCTGCGCGAGCTCGAGGTCGAGTACCAGGCCAAGCTGGACAAGTACCGCGAGGAGCTGAAGGACGCCAAGAAGGAGCAGGCGGAGCATCGCGCCAAGGAGAAGGAGGAACGGAGCAACAAGGCCAAGCACGCAGCGGAGGGTGATAGCGAAGCGAAGGACGGGAGCGACGGCAAGTCGGAGCGGAAGCAGTCCGACGCTGCCGACTCGACCGCGTCGATCGAGCCGGAGAGCGACCATGGAGGCCTTAGCGCGCAGAGAGCGACGCGCGATGACGACGAGGACATGGACGATCGCCAGTCGGATGCTGAGGAGAGCGTCAAGGGCGAGAGCGACCACGCGATGGACGACGATCCTCCAGCGGTTGGCAGTACCGACGACGTCCAAGAGGTCCAGGCAAGCAAGGAGGACAGTGGAGAGGATACGGGAGACGTCGATGACGCTCCAAGGGACGCTGAAGTGGAGGAGATGCAGGACGTGGACGCCGCTTCAGGCGCCGACAACGCACCGGGAGCGTCGTCTCCGAGTGCGGAGGAGGGCGGAAAGTCACCGGAAGCGCCGGCAGAAGCTGCAGAGCAAGAGCCAGCGCTGGACGTGAGCAAGCTGCGCGTGCTCGAGCTGAGAGAGGAGCTCAAGAAGCGCGGGCTCGACACCAAGGGCCTGAAGGCCAAGCTCGTCGAGCGCCTTGTCACCGCGCTCGAACAGGAAGCTCTCTAGGCCTTATATTTATTGCGCGTCGTTGTGTGTATCCCACGGTAGTTGTAATTCGGGGAGGGGCGGAATGTAGAGCGTACTGTGAAAGACAGATCTATTGTAATCCCTTGCCTCCCCTGGCTTTTGGCACGTGGACAATCTTTTCGCCACGTAACAAGCCGCCTCGACCGATATGGAAATGGTGCGCGCACCTTGCTGTGTCCGCCGCTGGTGGCGTACGTACGGAGGCTAACGCGCTGCGCTCGGATGGATGCGACAGGAAATCCCGTACACAAGCCCGGTGTCGCCCGACTCGTACGGCACGCTGACGGTCGGCTTCCTGCTGGCGGGCCTGGCGTTCATGGCGCTCTTCTTCACACGCGGCGTGGCCGCCAACAAGAACGCGGCGGTCGAGCTCGTGCTCGCGCTCATCGCGGCCTTCTTCCTCGGCTTCGGCTCGCTCTTCCTCTTCCTGTGGGCCGAGATCTACGTATGAGCGAGCGCGGCCGACACCGGACGCCGCCCAAGACGCGGCGGACCCGAGCGCATCGGATAGGACGCGCACAGCATTGACGTAGAGAGAGAGAGAGAGCAAGCGCACGGAGACAAATATCGTTATTTCGCATGCGTGAACCGCTCCTCCGTGTTGCCAAGGTTGTCCGCCGCCGCATTGATCGCCTTGCGTGGTCCACTCGAGATGGCAGACGCACTCCGTCGCCCAAGACGCTGCTGGTTCTCTCTACAGCACTGCGCGAGCAGTGCACGGGCGTCCCGGTCCGCAGCGGGAGCATCCTCGAGCTATTACACGAACCACCATTGCTGCTGTCCTGCCTAACCTCGAGCGGGCGCGAGAGAGGGCGAGGCCCTCAATTTGCGCCGGGCATCAGACTATAATAAACCGTGGTGACGAACTTCTGCTTGTACCGGTTGGTGATTCCTAGCACCATCATGCCGTCCTTGATGGCCGTGCAGTAGAGGTGATTCAGTGCCACGTGCTGCGGCACCGGTAAGAGCTTGGCGTCCACGTTCGGAGGCGTCTGAGGGCATCCATCCACCACCAGCAACAGCAACAACAACAACGGGTCAGCAGCGAGCCGAGAACGAGAGCGCACTCCCTCGCCAGGCGTACCTTGTTCAGGATGATGTGCCGCAGCTGAGGCGGGAGCGGCGGGGGCTCCTTTGTGTACTCGTCCACCTCTGGGATGTAGCGAGAGTACGGGTTGTCCGTGTCTTCGTCGTCCTCCTTCGGGTTGTGCGGCATAAAGTCCGCGAGCGCCGCGAAGTCCGACACGTCCACAAAGTTGTTCACGTTGCCCTCGACGTCCGTGACCGTGAGTTGGTCCGGCGCGAAGCGCCACTCGTCGTCGACCACGAACTTGTACGCGTGCTTGCCGCGCGTCAGGTTCGCAATGTATGTGAAGTCGTTGCCCGACCGGTGCATGGGGCACTGCTTGGACCAGCCGTTGAACGTCCCCGTGATGTACACGTTCCGCCCGCCGTGCTCCCACTTGAACACCATGGGGACGACCTCCTCGTTGCCCGGCACAAGCTGCCCCGCGCCTGCCTGCTCCTCCGTCGACGTCGCCGCGCTGCCGTCGAGCGAGTAGTCCGAGGCCCCCGCGGTCGGCGTGTCCACGTCCATCGCGTCGTCCGCGGGCTTGCTGCCGTTCATCCTGGACGGGTCGCCCTGTTCGTCCGACGCTGCTCCGTCCCCCCGCCCGTCCCCCGCCGAGGGCCCGTACCCGCCGTACGGCTGCCCGCCCTGGCTGTAGTACGGGTGGTGGTGCATCGGGTACGCGCCCGAGTTGGTGCCCAGGTCGCTCGGGTTGGCGTCATTCTCCTTGCTCGAAGCGCTCCCCATCGCTTCGTGCGGCCGCGCTCCGGCGTCCGAGCCGCTGCCTGCTGCTGCTCGTCTAACGCGGGTGACGCAGGGGAGGAGGGTCAGGATGGCGCGGTCGCCCGCTTATCTATGCTGCCGCCACGCGCGCGCGGGGACTCGCTCGCTCGCTTGCTCGCTCGTCGGCCGCGGGGAATGAGGGAGCGATCCGGCCGCTGCCTTCCCGGCTTTTCTCGCGCGCTTGCCTTTAGAATACTGCGCCGCGGACTATACACTACTCAAGTGTACGCGTAACGGGGGACGTGGAAAGCGGCGGCGCTTGGGAGAAAACGCGTTGCCGCGACCTTCGCGCGACTTTATCGCGTGGTTCACGTCACACAACACGGCGTCGCGAGAGTCTATTATAATTCCGGGTTTATAATTATAAATCCGGATCAATGTCGCCGACGGCGGCATGGCGCGCCGCCGGTCGAATAAGCGTGGTGGCGAGCGAGAACGTCGCGGGACGGATGAACGCGGGCGCCTGCTGCAGACTGCGCTGCTCATCCTCGTCCAGCACGGCGAACACGTTCTGCGCGTTGTACTGCGGCTGTACGGGCTTGGACTTGCGCGCGTCGTGGTCGGGAGCCGCGGCGCGGACGTCCCTCGGCGCCTGTGTGTGTGTGAGAGAGAGAGCGGCCCAGTATTCCACAATTAGTATAGAGCACGCCCACCCAGTGCGGCGCCGATCCCAAGCCGTGACGCACCTGCATTGCAGAGAGGAATCCCTCAAAGCCTCTGGCGTCCGGTTGTGGCGCGGCCGCCGGCTGCGGCGCAGCGTTTCTGCATAGACGCGCAAGTATGGACGCGATGGTGAGCGTGAGTCGATCACTCGCGCTGGTCGGTGCGTGTACGTACAGCTGGAACGTCGGCGCGGCGACGACGAACGTGGGCGGAGCCATCGCGTGCTGCTGCTGCTGCTTCTTCTTGGATTTTTGGCCCGCCATGCGCTCGTCAAAGTTGCGGAACTCGCTCGACAAGGCGCTGCGGCGCTTGGCAGCCGGCGTCTGGGCCGCCGCGCTCTTGGCCCCCGTCGCCTTGTCGACCGACACCACGCCGGGCCTGTCAAGGTCAAGAGCACGCACACACGCTCCACCGTTAGTGGTGTTCACAGAGAGAGATCGCCAGGCTAGACCCTGTCGAGTCGCACCGGTGCTCCTGCTTCTTCAGCGCCTTGAACATGTTGCCGCGCTTGGGCTTGTTGTGGCCATTCCGCTGGGCTTTCCCCGTCTTGGACTTGCCGCCCAGCGCTGCACCTTCGCCGACACATTGCCACCACAGTGGTCGTTAGCGTCGGCACGAAGACGCCGCGATACCGAGGCTTGCGCGGCCGCCGTCCAGCACCGCGCGAGGCGTCCGTACCCGCTCCCTTCTTGGCCATCGCGCCGGTTCTGGTTCACCAGTGAGCTCGCTCAGTGGCTACCGTCACAAACCCTCCGGATAACTCAATACTTCAAACACCACGCGATCAACCCTTCCTTATCCGGACAATTCCGTGCCTGATTCTGTACTCCATCCGCCACCGACCAACACGAAGTCGGCGACTCCCTGGCGCCATTTCGCCATACACAACCACCCTTCGAGCGGTCGGTCGGTCTGTCGACCCGCGCCTCTCTCGTCGCTCGTCCGGCCGTCGCTCCGCCCCCCGCACTTGGCCATGGCGGACCAGAGCATCTCGCTCATGGACGGCACGTACTTCGTGGGCCGCAAGGAGATCCTGGACTGGGTGAACGGCCTCTGCGGGCTGAGCCTCGCCAAGATCGAGCAGACGTGCACGGGCGCCGTGGCATGCCAGATCCTGGACGCCATGTACCCGGGCAAGGTGCCCATGAGCAAGGTCGACTGGGGCGCCAACAAGGACTACGAGTACATCCAGAACTACAAGGTGCTGCAGAAGTGCTTCGCCGGGCTCAAGATCGACAAGTACGTCGAGGTCGACCGACTCATCCGCGGAAAGTACCAGGACAACCTCGAGTTCATGCAGTGGTTCAAGAAGTTCTACGAGCTCAACGCCTCGGGGCAGCCCTACGACCCGATCGCGCAGCGCGAGAAGGGAAAAGGCGGCGCGCAGTACACGCTCAAGTTCGGCGGGGCTGTTGCCGGCGGCGGCGGTGGTGGAGCGGGATCGGCTCCGTCCCCGACGCCCGCCGTCGCGCGCAAGAAGTCCGTCCCGGCCGCTGCGAGCGCCTCGCGGGCCGCCAAGCCGCCTGGAGCGCCCACTTCGATGCGCGGCGCCAAGACGGCGACGGCGACGGCCACGCGGCGACCGGTGGGCAGCGCCGGCGCGGCGGTGGCCCCGGCCACAGCCCCAGTGTTGGCCGCCGCCGCGACAGCAGAGCTCGAGCACGAGCTGGAGGACGCGCGCGCGTCAAACGAGACGCTGACGAACGAGAACGGCGAGCTGCGACTGATGGTGAGGAAGCATTGAGGAGGGATCGGAGACCTGCAGAGAGACTGACTGACTGACTGATGATGACGATGCAGGTCGAGGGGCTGGAGAAAGAGCGCGACTTTTACTTTGGCAAGCTGCGCGACATTGAGATCCTGCTGCAACGGTCCGAGGACGCGGAGGCGAACCCGCTGGTGCAGGAGGTCTTCAAGATCCTGTATGCGACCGAGGACGAGTTCGCGGCGGCCGAGGGCAGCCAGGGCACGGCCGAGCCGCAGGACGAGGCCATGTGATCCCGCTCCCTCCCTCCCTCTCTCTCTTTTCCCGCTTTGACCATTTGTCTCACGCTCCCAACGTTGCTAAGCACGGAAATGGACGGCTCTCGGACGTTTGTCAAGACGCTGACGCTCGCGGCTGGTGGTGTTCGTGCTGTGGCTTGTATGGGGCGGCGCTCATGTGGTTTGCTTGCACAGACAACGAGAGCGTCCGTCGGTGGTTTCTGCGCACTGAGCAGTCGCCTTCCTACCCAACGCGTCGTCATCTGTACGACCCATTTAGCCATCAGCGACGCGCTCTTGAAGCCGAAGCCTGCAACGGGAGATGCCGCAGCACGAGAGCAAGATGAGCGCGCGCGACGAGGACGACGCCAAAGCGAGCGGTAAGCCACGTGGGGATGGCAGTCGGAACGCAAGCAGCAGCCGCGCAGACGCCAAGGACGCCAAGGACGCCCGAGTCGACTCGGACGGACTTGTCAAGCGCGTGATCGAGTTCTTCTTCGACAACGACGAGTTCGCGCACGCGTTCGAGTCCTTCGCGGAAGAAAACTGCCACGCGTTCGACCTGCACGGTGACGAGATGAAGCTCGAGTGCGTTGGGATCCTCCGTGGATGTGAGAGCCACGCTTATCCAGGACTGACGGTCGAGCTGATGCTGCAGGTACACGGACATCTACAACCAGTTCACCGCGCTGTTTGAAGAGAAGCTCGAAGGTAACCACAGCTCTGTCGGCGCCGCCTGCGTCTCTCCGTGCTGGCTGACCTAGCGTCGCTCCTGTGGCCTTGTAGAGTTCATTGTGTCCCAAGGCGCGACGGTGCAGCAGTTTTACCAGCGCGTGCGCGCGGCCTACGACGCAGACCGCGAGGCGAGCGAGGTCCTGTGCGCGCAGATCCTTGTGGCGACGGCCGACTTCGACGTGTTCGTGCTCATGATGCGTCAGACCAAGGAGTCGATGCTGCTCGCCAAGCAGTAGTAGTGGGGCCTCGGCAAAGGTAATAGAGACCCTGGATGCTTCACCCGCCGACGCGCTCCGCCGCTGTCTTCTTACGTAGACGCTCGACCAGTGACGGCAGTTTGACCTTGGGTCTCGGAGCGTTCCCTGACGTCGTCCACGCGATTGTCGGCGCCTTGTCTGCATTGGTCGGCCCGGTCGGAGGAAACGGCTTTGGCTTCCCGTTACGCTTGGGGTACAACAGCTTCTGCACGCGGTACGTCGGGTCCTGCAGTCGGGCGCGCTCCTCCACGCCTCTCCGCTGCTTCTGCTTGCTGCGCATCATCTTGCTCCACAGAGACGCCGCGAGGTTCGTCTCCTTCGCGACCGGACATGCATCCTCCTCTGCGTTGTTATTGCTTGGACTGCTCCTGTTGACGTCCAAGTCTCCAGCCTGGACCTCGTCTCGCTCGTCGCCTCGGTCTTCCTCATCGACGTCGCTCCCGTCTTCGCTCTCTAGCCGAGCGACTGGGATTCTGCGAGCGACAGGAGGCAGCACGGGATCTTCCCAGCCGTCCGCAAGCTCCGGTGGCAGCTCGATCAGCTCATCCAGATTGACCTCACCGAAGGCGGTGTCTTCGTCTCCGTCTCCGACCTCACGCGCGAGATCCAGCGCTGCCTGGAACTTGCGGCGCACGAAGAACCCTCTGAAGGCGGACTGTACCAGCATGGCAGCATCCGCAGCCTCCTCGTCCCACGCGTTCTCCATACGACCGCTCTCTTCTTCCTCCTCTTCTGCTTGATAGCGCTTGGACACTCGCCACCAGCGTTGGATCCTCGTAGCCATCATCTTCTCACGCTCTATCTCATCGCTCACAATGTCTCGCCACTCTTGCAGAGCACCTCGAAGGCGTCGACGACGCCATAGTGCTAACAACAGGTCCCCTCCAGCTCCAAGGCGCTCCGTGCGCCGTCGCTCTGCCTCTCGCCGCGCCGTCGCTGCTTCCTCGAGCGCAAAATCCCACGCGCGAGAGCTGAACACGTCCTGCTCGAGCATTTCACTGCAGTTGCGACGCTCCAAGGCCCGGATCCTCTGCACTGAGCGTTCCACCTCGTGCGCGAGCTCGTCCTCGACGCTCATACCCACGCGGTTGCTCAGGCGCTGGCGCTCCGACGCCAGTGCACGAGTCTGCGCGAGCCACCGACGCGTCTGCGCTTCTTCCGACCGCATGAGCGAGTTCTCTCGCGTCTGCCGCTTCCGCTCCAGGTCGAGCCGCTTCTGCTGCTCAGCCTGCTTGGCTCGGTGACTCGCGACGAGCGAGAGCAGCACGCGGTTGAACACTCGACGCGCGACGTCCTTCTCTTGCAGGAGCCGCTGCTCGACCGCCTGCTGCGTGAGCCAGAGCTCCACCTGTCGACTCACAGCGTCCTCCTCCTGCATCTCGCTTCGCGCTTCCTGTTCGCGTAGCAGTTCCTGCCGTAGATGGCAGTTGAAAGCGGACGAGATGGCGTCTTCCGCTTGCATTTCGGCTCGGGATCCGAGCTCGCGCAAATGTCCGATGTGTTGGCGATCGCGACGCTCCTCGCCGTCCATCAGCGACCGCTCCATCGCCTCCGATCGCTCGCGCTCCCGCTGTTGCTGCTCCTCGTTCAGGCGCTGGACGTCCAACTCGAGCTGCGAGAGCCACTCGGCCGCCTCCAGCCGCTGTCGCTCCCATCGCTGCTGCGCAAGTCGCGACCAGGCGGCAGTATCAGGCTGTGTGGAGCTTGCATCGCTGTCGACACGGTCAATCACAGCAGGAACGAGTTGCAGAGGCTTACTGAAGGTTGGGACCGGGGTGTTTGGCTCCGGTACTGATGCTGAAGCTTTGGGAGCCGCAGAGGACGCACTGTCACCAATGGTGGACCCGAACGGAGACTCTCCAAGATGGCAGTCTTCTCTCTCACTCGACGGGAGCTCGCTGGTCTCAGACACATCGCCATGAACTCCCACCAAGGTCTCCACACCGACAACTGCTGGATGTTGGGGTCTCTCTGTCGGATCGACGACAATAGCAGCCACTTGGGTCTGTTCCTCTGGCAATGCTTCGTACATCGATGGCTTCATCTGCTCACCGCCGTCGGACTCGCTCGCCAGCATGGTCACGCGTATGTCGTCGATCTCGGCGGCCATCGCGCCGAAGACCTCGCGGTCGCTCCGGTCCACGGTCTGCATCAGCAGCTGCCACGACGCCAGGTCCTTCGCCTCGCCGCTCGCTTGCTTCTCTCTCTCGACGCGCTCGCTGACCGACCGCAAGAGCTCGTCCAAGTCGCGACTCGCCCATTCGTTTGTCCAGCCAGCACCGACAGCACCTAACGTCTCGTTGAACTCGCTGTCGCCGCTCTCGTCGTCGATCTCCACGCCTGCCAAGTCCGCCGCGAGCTCGCGTTCGAGCGCGGCGCGCTCGTCGTCATCGATCATCCGGCTGGCGACACGACAAGCCGTCAGACATGCGGTCAGCCTCAGGCTTACACGCCGCGACGAAGCATAGCGGTCGCAGCGGAGCGATCGACGCAAGCCGAAGCCGACGCCAACAAGGGACCAAACGCGCTCGCCTATTTATACTGGCTCAACACCATCCAAGTTTATACTGCCGCGTTGGGTTAAATACAATCCACAGCTTCCCGATGGCCCGGACGTTGCGCTAGGCAAGCGCTGTTCTCTCACGCCCACGTGTCAATATCCTCCTGCATCGGCTCGTCGTCATGCGGCGACGGGAACACGCCGTCGACGCCGTCCAGGTCGTCGCTCTGGCTGTCTTCCTCGCACCCGGAGGAGCCTCCGACGGCCTCCCGACGCGCGCACAAGGCGATCGAGATGGCGTGGTAGCCCTCGCACCCGATGAAGTTGCCGTCGAGCTCGACAGAGCGGAGGCGCGGCACTGCGAGCAGCGCTGCGTCGTCCCCCTCGGCCTGGTTCATTGGTGCTGATGATGACGATGACGATGACGCGTCTATCGCCGCGGGCTGGTCGAGTAGGTCCGCGATCCGGATGGCGTCGACGTCCGTCAGGATGTTCTGGCGCAGATCCAGCGCCCGCAGGCGCGGCAAGCACGCCTGTATCATCTCGAGCAGCGCCTGGCAGCCACCTTCCCCGACAAAGTTGTTGCGGACGCTGAGCGTCGCCAGGGAGCGGAAGCGGTCGGCGTGGCGCTGCATCACTTGGGCCAGCTCCAGAACGCCCTTGTCGCCCATGAACGTCGCGTCCAGCACGAGCCGCTTGAGCGGAGCTCGCCTCGGTGCTGCTGCTGCTGTCGCGTCGGACGACTCGGACGCCAGCGCCTTGACCAGTCCGAGAGCGGCGTCGCTCTCGTTGGCAAAGTCGAAGGGCGCGTGGAGCTCGAGCGCCTCGAGCTTGCGGCACCCGCCGCGCGCGATCGCGTGCGTGAGCTCCATTGCGACCTGGCGACCGAACGACGCGGCCGCGGCGTCCGTTGGCTGCGCCAGCGCGCGCGGGAAGACGACGCCGGCCTTGACGTTGCCCATGTTGCTGCTGCTGCCGATCGACACCTCACTCAGGTTGCTGCACTGCAGCAGGAGGCTGCTCAGCCCGGCGGCGTCGTGGCTGGTGCGCGCCTCGGAGCCGTCGAAGCGCAGCGTGCAGACGAACGACGGCGAGTGCAGCAGGAAGAAGCGGCTGACGGCGCGGCTGCGCAGCGCCTCGCGGCCGTCCAGGAAGCTGAACACGTGCCGCAGGAGGTCCAGGTTGTGGCCGAGCGAGCACCCACGGCACGGCCGCAGGTCGTCCCCGGCGGTGACCTGGATGCGGCCGTCCGTCGTCTCGCTAGTAGCGTCATTGCGCGACCGCTTGGTCGGCAGCGCGGCTTCTTCGCTGGTCGCGGACCGGCGCCGGCGCTGCCGTAGCGGCGCGTCCGCCTCGCTGTCGCCACCGCTACTCGCCGCCTGCCGCTTGTAGTGCGTCACGAGCGCCTGCACGCGGCGCTCGAGCGAGTCGGCGTTGGCGTACTCGCTGAGCGAGTGCGCGGCGTGGTAGAGCATCCACTCGAGCCGCTGCAGCAGCGAGGGCATGCCGTGGCGCGCCGCGTCGCGTTGCAGCGCCGGGTTCACCGCCAGGATCGGGTGTTCGCGCAGGCGCGCCATGACCTCTCGCCGCAGCGGCAGGTGCGCCGCCTGGTGCCACGCCGGGGCCGTCGTCGACATGGCCATTTCCAAACTGGCGCCAAACAAGAGACGCGGCGCGGACAGCTTGTCGCGCGTGGCGGTCTGTGTCTTGTCCGTGCCACTTCTTCTTCTTGTTCGCCACCGTCGGCGAGCGAGCGAGCGCGCGAGCGGATAAGAGCGGTGCACTGCAGAGTCTGACCGCCACCGAGGCGAAATGTACAAAAAAGAAAACAGTTCCGGGACACGTGGGGGTTGGCCGAGCCAATCGCCAAGTGTGTGAATGTGTGAATGTGTGGGGTTTGTCTGTACGCTCGCTCCGATTGACTCGGTTGAACCCTGGACTTTGTGCCTGATGACTTATATTTGTTTCTCGCACTTTTGTGCGCGCGCCGTTTGGTCCGACGAACCCCATACGTATTACAGAGTGCACCTGTAGAGAGAAGGAAAAGCTCCGACTCGACCCGGCAACTTGGCAGAGTTGCATGCCGGGTAAACGCAAGGCGAAGGGCGAAGAGGGCCGAAGAGGGCGGAGAGAGAGAGAGAGAGACGCATCTTGAGTGGATCATGCATGGGCTTCTGGAAAGACGACGCGCCGTAACGGCTAACGGCATACTGACCGCAAGCGTTTTGTAAACAATTTTGGATAACACGCGCGCAACCCGTACATACAAACGGTAGATAAAGGATAGGTAGCCTTTAGTGTACGGAGCGCGGCGCCCTCTCGCCGCTGGTCAGACATCACACAGGCTGTCTCTGCTCTATGTAGGAGAGCTGGATTCTCCGTCGCCGCTCGCGTTTGGCCGGTCGAATTTCGACTCGAAAGGGTGATGCCGCCGCCGTTTGCGGTGCATGAATACAGCAGCGGAGTCGCACGCCAGGCCCATTGACGGGGATAGTGCGCAGTGATCTCAGATCCGCCAGCGCTGATGACCCCCCCCGCCCCGCTCACTATCACCAGATTTGCAGTCGCCACCTTATTCAAGTTGACCCAGGCAAAGTGCAAAGTGGGCGTAAAGTCGAAGTGTATCAGCCTTCGAGAACAATTCGAGGCAGCGTCTCCATGTGTATAATAGTTGGCCATGTCGCGCGGAAGTTTCGAGTGGCTTCCTTACGTTGTTCAAGTGCGGCGAACTGAATTTCTCCACCCCAAGCGATGCGGCGGTTTCACTGGGTTTCAGTATCGAGCAAGCCGTATGTTCCCTGATCGTTTCGCGGACAGAAGTGTCTCAATTGGGGCAAAATCCTTTCGAAATGTTAGGCAGAATGTGTGGCTCGCCTTCAATAGTTCAGAAACCATTTGGTCGAAAGATCCGGAAATCAGATCTGCCCAGCCACGTGTGGCTACCGGTACACACTTGCGCCTCGCAACTGTCGAAATGCGAGTTAGGCACCAGAACCCACGAAATGGGTACGCATTGCCACACAACCAGTCACCGAATGAAAGATCGCGCACGGACACCGCATTGCTGGCTGCCATGGTCTTGCACGGGAGTGAGATATGCAATGTATATCACTCGCACGAGCCTTCAGCTGCCCGCTCTGGGTCGCTGGCTGGCCCAGGAGCTGGCGGTGCTACGGCCAGGTGCGGGAGGAGCTGCTGTACCCTGGGAGGCTGCGCAGATCGCGGTCTTGTTTGCCCTCCGCTGCAGAGTCCGCTTGGCTTCGCGGAACGTGACGCGCACACGCCGCGTACCCAAGTGGCACGACCAGCGCAATGCGCTCTTGTTCGGCACCGCCCACGTGGTTACAGAGCTCAGAGCTTAGATCGCCAGCAGTGTAGCCGTGGGACGCCCTGCATGAGTTCCAATTACACACTGTACACTGTACGCCAAGCGTAGCCAATCATCCTGTGGCTGTGGCTCCGTCCAAGGTGATGCGAGACCATAGACTAGACCAGGTTGAATCACTGAGCGTGCTCGGGGTACAATAAGATAGTACTCTGTGATCGGGCGGGGCGTGGTTCCCCATCCCGTTACCATAGGTTGACTCGTCTCCTCCAGCTTTGTGGGGGGCCTTCACACCTGACCAAGCTAGTGGCACGCGCCACGCAGCCCGAACTTGCGGCTGCGGCTACGCGCGGCTGCACTCGGCCGCGCCGACGAAATTTGGCAATACCGCAAGCCCGGAGCTGATCGGAGCGCCTCGTGGCCAGGCAGGTCGATGAAGTTGTCGTCCAGGCAGAGCGATCGAAGCCGCGGAGCCCGTGTAGTGTCGTCAGTGTGCTCGCCATCGCAGCCTCTCTTGCTACGATGCGCGTGGTTGAACGCATCGGCAAGCGCTACGGCATCCAGGTCCGTCAAGATGTTGCACCCGAGGTCGAGGCTCCGCAGAGCCGGCAGTGTCGGCAGCACGTCCATGAGCGCGCGGCAGCCACCGGCGCCAATGTAGTTGTTGCTCAGCACGACCGCCTCGAGCGCGGCGAAGCAGCCCGGGTCGGTGTCTCCCTTCTCGCCTCCGTCGAGTAGTAGACTCGCGATCCGCTCGATCCTCCTGTCTCCGAGGTACGTCGCGTCCAGAACCAGTTGCTTCAGCGGCGTCACCTTTGCCTTGGCCGCTCTCAGCCGCGCACGGCCTGCAACGAACGCCTCCATGACCCTGACAACCTCTGCGCTCTCGACGAGGTGGTCCATCGGAGCGTCGAGAGCCAACACCTCCATGCTCGCGCATGCTCCGGCTTGAAGCGCACTCGCCACTTCCCGAAGTACTCGTCTCGAAGAGCACAATGGAGACGTCAAAGTCGCCTTCATGGTGGTCGTAGATAGCGGTGCACTCGCAGCGGTCGGGAGCTCGGTCTGGTTGACTTGGTTACTGATGGTGAGCGACGTCAGGCTCGTGCACTCGCGAAGAAGACTCGACAAATACCCCGCCGATAGCTTCTGCAGTCCTGGAAGCCGCGCCGTGATGCGCACCGAGTGCACCATGCTGGGTGCGACGTCCGACATGAACCGGTTCACCGCTCGGCAGCGAAGTACGTCCGTGCCGTCCAGGAAGCTCATGACGTGCGCTACCAAGCAGTGGTCGTTGCCGAGGAAGAGCTCGCTTTGGCTCTCCGCATTACTGTCGACCACGGACTCTCGTCGCTGCCGCTTACCCGTCACGGTCTCGACCTGCTCTTCCTTGAGCTGCAACTGCTCGCTGGGTCGCTTGACGCCTGAGAGTCGCGCCAGAGCCGTCGCGCTCGGCTCGATGTGCGTCGCCAGCGCCCGGATCCGCCGCTCGAGCGTGCGCTGATTGCCGTACTCCTCCATCGAGAACGCCGCGTGGTACAGCATCCACTCGAGTCGCTGCGCCAGCGACGCGCGCGTCCCTGACGGCGGCGGTGTCAGTCCTGCCGTCGTCTGCCTGCTAGTGGCCGCGTCCTCGGTGCTCGTGGCGGACGTGGACGGCACCGCCAACGCCGGGTAGAGTCTCCGCAGTCTCAGGATCATAAGCTTGCGGATGAACCGGTGCGCCTGCGAGTTGTGCCAGGGCTGCGCGGTCGCATGCCGATGCACCAGCTCCGCGGCGCTGGCACTGGCAGAGGTCATGCTGCTGCTACTTCTATCCGTACTGGTCGCTGCTTCCGACGGCATCGCGGTCTCCCTTCACACCTCTCGACGACCGACTAGAGCCGCCACCGTGCTGCGTTCCTGGGGTGTCGGTGATGGTCGTCGAGTCCCACGGCCGGCCCTCCGTGTGCTTCGTCGGCGTCGAATCCGAGAATGAGCACAGAGGCGACCGCCGGTCCGGTCGGCTCCTTATTGCAGCGCATCTCCCATCGATCCATCCGCTCTCTTCGACTTTTCCCGTTAGTGAATCGCGGCTCTGCCCCCCAGCGTTACAGGGCCGCTACTATCGGATACTGGGCGGCTTTGCAACGGCCCCGAAGCTTCTTTCTCAAGACCGACACACCTCATTACGCTCGTCGGCTGGCGCGACTCGGCGACGATGAACGGGCTGCACAGCATTGGGCGTGAGGGATTAATGGGTACACACTGGGATAGCGCTAGTCCGTATCACACACACACCGCCGCGTGGTGACAGACGCTTTGAAGAGATAGTGATGCAATTGGCGCGCGCATAAGATTTTTACGTGAGATCTCAGGAACTCCATCCACACCGTTCAATCTCGATGGTGTCGTGTTTGATTTGCACCTGCAAAGCAAAAAAAAACTGGGTTGTTGCGGATTGCTCCTACATCAAACGCGGGTGTAGTATACGTTTCCAAGGGTTTGTTTCAGAGGTTGATTTGTTGAGACAGGAGTACGAGATCAACTGATGTATGAGTTGTAACGATGCGCGCCGCCCGCTGCGTGGGTTCAACGACCAGTCCAGGAACAACAGCGTCACTGTTCGATGGAAAGCATTCGCCGCCGGTCGACCAATGTGCACCGCTGCTTCTTCATGAGACCGCTCGGTTGCGGCCAGTTGTGGTCAGCGGCCGCCTCCTCCTAGGCTTCTCATATAGTATATATGGCCGTGGGGTAGTGGCCAGTGACCAGGCGAGCAGTCGCGCGGAGCTTCTCTTCGCGGTTGCAGTTGTCGGCTGACGCTGTTGCCAAAGACGCAGACGCATCGACCGACGGCTGCGGCCTTCAGCTGCGCTCAGCACACCCACATGTCTGGGTACATATCGTCGAGTTCGAACCCAATAGAGCAGCAGTCTGCTCCGGCGGCGGCCGGTGCTCTCCCGCGCGCATAGTCCGCCTGTAGGAGCCAACGACGTGGCGCGCTCCGGCGTCGTCACGACGCTGCCCATCCGCGGGGGTGGTCCGTCTCGATAGCTACATTTGCCAAGCCAATGAAGACCGTACGATGTGATATGCGTCCGCGCTTCAATGACGCCATGAGCCTCGATGAACCCACTGTTCTGACCGGAGGAGGAGCTTCCTGCCGCTCCGGATCTATGCGTGTCAGTCATGGCGTCCAAGTTGGACCCTCAAGCCTGGCTCGGCGCTTCATGGTGCGTTCTACAGCATTCGGCCGGCCTCTACGCATGCGCTGCAGCATCAAAGGATGCGAGAGAGACCTGATGGCCGTCGTCCACCTAATTCATCACTTCACACATCAAAGTGGCGCATGGCACCATCACCAACGGAAGCGGATGCAAGTGTAGCTACTGTCGTGTAGCTAGTGCTTTAGCGAGGACGTTGGTAAGCACGTTGTAGCTCATCGGTGGGTGCAGTTTGTCCACCCACCCACACAATGTGATGTCATTTCTGCAGACTGCATCCATGCATCCACTGCGTCGAGCGCTGACCAGCTCATTACACCCACGGAAGCTCACTTCCCGGCGCCTCGGCGCTTCTTGGGTGGCGGCGAGGCGAACTTGGCCAGCCGCTCGAGCCCCGACTTCTTGCGCGACTTGGCCTCGGCGTCGTCTCCGGCGGCGCCGTCCTTCGGCTTCTTCAGAAACGGGTTGGCGGGCGCCACGGACCGCGGAGGAGGCTTGCTCGCGGGGTTCTTCACGCTCGCCGGCTGCTCCTGCGAAGCCTCCTCCTGCTCGTTGCTCTCTCCGTCCGCGTCCACGGACGGCTTCGGCTCCTGTCGCGGCCGAGCGAGGACGTTGCGCGCCATCTTCAGCGGCTCGCGCTCTCGCTCGCTGGGCTGCGACGTGAGCCCAGTCTCGTGCTGTGCGGAGCCTTGATCCCTCCGAGCTCGGCTACGCGACACGGCGTCAAAGTCGGCCGGCCGCTGCTCGAACCGCTCGCGGTACAGGTCGTACAGCTGCGTCTGGAGCTGGCGCAGTCCGTAGTGGATCGCGAGCTTCTGCGCGATCTGGTGCGACTTCTCGAGGTGCAGACACTTGGCCAGGTCGAGCACGCGCGCGGGCTCGTCGCCCATGCACGCGGCCTTCATCATCAGGATGAGAGCCTTATCCATCTCGGCCTGCTCGCGGACCACCTGGTCCTCCACTGCCTGCCTCTCGCGGGGGCTGCACTGCTCCAGCACGTTGGACTCGACAGCCGCGAGCTTGACGTTCTGCCACATGGTGTTCACGGGCTTGTCGCCCTCATTCGCCTTGGCGACGGACGATTTCGGGTACGCTGCGTGCTGGAGCGCGTACGTCAAAGGCACCGGGCGGTGCTTGCCGCGCAGTCGTGGCGCCTGCATGTCCTTCTCCAGCGGGAAGAAGAGCAGCGAGTCGTTCACGACGCCGAGGGTGAAGACTCCGTGGCGATCGCCGGGCTTCTTGTGGAGCGCGTTGCCCACGCAGCCGACGGGGAACCAGCTCCAGCCGACGCTGTGGGAAAGCGCCTGCACGCACCCGAACGAGTCGACGCTGTAGAGGATCAGCCGGTCGTCGAAGCCGAGCCATTTGAGCGTCGACCACTGCGCCAGGTCTTCGCGCGCGACTTGGTTCTCCTTGTGCGACGCGAACACGTCGCGCGGGGGCGGTGTCATGGGGAGAACGCCCTCCGCAAGCGTCTCGACTCGCTCACGAGACGCACTAACCTGGATGCGAAGCAGCTGAAACCTCAGCTGGCCGTACAGTCCCTGGAAGACGACCGCGAGCAGCGAACCCTTTGCGGACATGGTCACGACGCGGCCAGGCAGTCGCAGGAGAGCGTACTCGATCCCGCTGGTGGTGTAGATGCGGAGGCACTGCAGCGACGTCGCCACGGCGCAGAACTCGCGCGCTGCTGCGACGCACTCGGCGTCTTCGCCGTCCGGCAGCGCCAAGTGCCACGAGCTGTTGCTTGCCCACGACTCGAACGGCCGGTAGAATACATAGCTGCTGATGATGTCGTCCGCGGAGCCTGCATCGTCGTCCCATTCCTCGCGCGGGCGTCGCGGCACGGCGAAAATGGCGCCATGGTCGTCCAGGAAGCCCATTGTGAACATGTAGTTGTCGTTGAACTTGAAGCCGCGACGAGACTTGTCCACGAACTCGACCTTGATCAGGTTCTCGCTCAGACTAGCGCCGCGCAGCGACTCGATCTCGCCTGCCGGCGTCCACGCGAGCAGCGAGATCCCGCTCCCGTTCTGCACGCTGCCTGGCTGAAATGGCTCGACGAACGAGTGGAGCGAGGACACGCCCGCGCCGATCGGCGTCGCTCGCCTCGAGAAACCCGTCGCATGGTCGCTGGCTTCGTCCATACTGTCGTCGCCTGCAGGCTGTGTCGTCGTCGCTGTGCCGAAGCCAAGCTTCTCCTTGATCTTGCTCACGCGGAACTCGTTCTCCTCGTCGTCGGTCGCGGTGCCAGCCGCAACGAACTCCTCTTCGTCCTCGTCCTCGTCGTGCGCGTTGTCTTCGGCCGCCTCATCCTCGATGAATGCGGACGCTTTCAGTGGCTTGCTCCGAGAAGAGGCTTTACCGAGAGGAGTCGCTCCCTTCCCTGCCGTGGACGAACCAGCGGTGCTGATGCCCATGAAGTGCGGCGGCGTCTTGCCCGCAGGAATCGCGTCCTTGACGAACCCGAACTTGCCGCCGCTGTGGTACACCACGAGCGTGTTCTGCGTGTTGGCCCACTGGACCGACAGGATGGAGTAGTCGACGCGGAACGAGCGCACTACCGACGCGTCCGCGACGGCCCACACGACCACCTCCTTCTCCATGGTGGCGCCCGCGACGTACAGTCCGTTGGGCGAGAAGGCCAGGATGTTGACGTCGGCGCTCTTGCTGGACCCGACGGGAAGCAGCAGCCGAGAGTGCGACTGCCACGTCTTGCGGTCGTACAGCTCCACGATGCCCTGGTCGGTCGGCACTGCGAGCAGTTGCTGCTTGTGTCCGGCGCCGGCCGGCTGCCACGCGCACCGCACGAAGACCTCGTCGTCTCGGATGTTCTGGTACTGCACCTTGAACTGCTTGACCTGCGTGGCCGTCAGCGCCTTGTCGTCCAGCGCGTACACGCGCACGAGTCCGTCCTCGCTGGAGACGCACAGCAGCGAGTCCAAGGGGTCGATCGCGACGCTCTTGGCGGCGCCGTGCGCGCCGTCGACCGCGATCACCTGGCTCGTGTCGGCGCGCAGGATCACGCGCACCTTTGGGTCGTCCTCGGCCAGCGCGATGTACTTGTCGGAGCACACGACCTGGCGGATCGCGACGGTCGAGCGCACGATCAGCGCGTCCATCTGCGCGGCCGGCGGCATCGAGTACGCGTACAGCGCGTTGTCCTCCTCCGACACGAGCAGCACGCTCGACTGGTCCGGCAGCACGGCGAACGACGGGATCTGGCCCTCGAGCATGGCCGTCTCCACGACGATGGCCTCCGTCGCCAGGTCCGTCACGTACAGCATGCCGTCCTCGCCGCTCGTGACCACCACGTCGCTGCCAGCGGGCACCTCGCCGTCCTTGAGCGGCCTGGCGGCCGTCAGCACCTGCATGGCGCCCATGCCGTTCACGTTGACCGTCATCTCCTTCATGCTCTCCATG
Organism: Phytopythium oedochilum; assembly: GCA_023338025.1. Taxonomy (NCBI): domain Eukaryota; phylum Oomycota; class Peronosporomycetes; order Pythiales; family Pythiaceae; genus Phytopythium; species Phytopythium oedochilum. The sequence continues at coordinate 81,779 of JAADXX010000015.1, read as the reverse complement.
GCCGCCCGCCGCAAGAGTGCGGCCGCTCCAAGATAAGAGGAATGTGCTGATAGATAAGACGGAAGATGCTGTTGCTGCTGATCAGCAAAAAAAGCGCGCGCAAAAGTCCCCGCCCAAAAAAACTGACATTATGTGCACTACATTCGTGATCGTTTCGTAAATTTTCAAAAGTAACAGGGTATATATGATGAAAATGATTTATAGCTAGAATAGCAAATATAGGTGTGTAGATGCGTTAAATTACGTATATACACTCGCTTCTCGAATGAGAAACAAGCCGGCGACGTCACGACGGCGCCATTTTCCCAAGGGAGACGGAGGAGCAGGAGACCTGAGCAAGCGGAGACGGCGACGATGGACCGCGGCAGCAAGTTCTACGAGCCGACGGGCGAGACGACCGAGTGGGAGGACATCCTGGTCAAGAAGGGTATCCTCGCGCCCAAGACCAAGGTGCAGGAGGAGGAGGAGGAGAGCGACGACGAGCAGGTGGACCCACGCGAGTATGCCACGCTCGACGAGCTCGACGACATGGAGGTGCGCGCGTCCTTCTCTTGTTGTTGCGTAGTTCACAAGGAACTGGTGGTCAGCGACTGTGTTATCTAATTGCTGACGCTGCGCCTGGTGCTGTAGGACGAGTACGACGACGACGCGGCGCTCGCGCGCATTCGGTTCGTGGGATTCTTCTCCAATGATGCGTGGCATATACGGGGGTAAGCGTCGACTAACCAGCGAACCCTCTTGGCTGGCGCAGGGAGAAGCGCATCGCCGAGATGATGGCGCAGGCGGCGCGCAATAAGTTTGGCGACGTCCAGCCCATCAGCAAGGACGAGTGGACGCGCGAGGTGACGGAGGGCAGCAGTGACAACTGGGTCGTCGCGTACCTGTGGGATGACGCGCTCGAGGAGTGCAAGCTCATGGACAATGTGCTGCGCGAGGTCGCCAAGAAGCACCGCGACGTCAAGTTCGTCAGCATCCAGGCTCAGGCGTGCATCGAGAACTGGCCGCCCAGGTACGTCTGGGGGCATCCAGAGTCTCGTAGAGAGGAAGACGGCGACATCTAACGCCATGACGGTTGACGCGTTGAGCAGGAACTGCCCGACGCTCTTCATGTACCACAAGGGGGACCTGAAGAACCAGCTGCTGAGCATCCGCAAGCTTGGAGGGCTCGACATGAAGCTCGAAGGTACGCCGGAAGCTGCTTGGACCGAGTCTCTCCTCTATAGAAAGCTTGACTCACTCTGCTGCTTGGATCGGTTCTCCGTAGACCTGGAGGAGCGCCTCGCGAGCGCGGGCGTCTTCGCCCACGACGACTGAGGCGCCATGTGTCGCGCAGGTGTAGTCGACACATAGCAGATATCGGAATGGATTGTGCTCTTGATAGACCATCGCATAGCGCCTAGTCCTGGAGCACCTTGGGCACCTTGAAGAAGTAGCCCGACTTCTCCGCGGCGTTCGCGAGCACCTTGTCCGCGCAGTTGCCCTCCGTGACCACGTCCTCGCGCAGCGGAGCCATCCCTTCAATGCATCACTACAGTTAGTAGGCAGCGTAACCCATGGGAATGCATTCATCCACCACCTCACCGGCGTCGGGGTCGCTCTTGGCGTACAGGTCGTCAATGTTCTCGTCCAGCGTCAGTGCCTGGACAGTCTTGGTGCACTGGATGATGGACTCCACGTCCTTGAGCAGCGACGGCAGTTTGCTCTCATCAATGCGCAGGTGGCACAGCTCCGCCAGCTCGCGCAGCTACAACACCTCGCACCGTCAGCGCCGTGTAAAGAGCCTATACGACCGCTCCACTGCTCACCTTTTCCGCATCAAGCACCGCCTCTGCCGAGCCGACCTCGGCTCCGACCTGATGCAGCTCCTTGAGCGACCACGCCGGCGTGCGCGGCACCTGCAGCCAGCCCACAAGCGAATGAGCACACCAGTTCGAGCACTTGATCACTTGATCCACTGTGGCCAACACGCACGCTCGTGATCTCCTCCACGCCGTCGGGCAGCGCGCGGTGCACCGGCGCGCTGCTAAACTGTCGCGCGCTCACACACAAGCGCAGCGCGCGCGCCTGCCGCTGCAGACAGCGCGCAGCACCCGTCGCCGCCGCCATCGCCATGCGATCGAACCAAGTGGAGCCGTCACCACCTCAAGCTCGTTAGGTTCGTACTTGCGACATCGTTACGTTCGTATTTGGGCCGTCGTTAAGTTCGCGCATTGCTGGGTCATTTTCCAGAGTCCAGTAGAACTTTTGGCGGCGACGAGATCAAGGCGTGAGGCGTTGACTCCGGCCGCCATGACGGTCAAGATCCCGATGATGATGCTGCAGTACGTGGTCATGTTCACGGTGCCGACGGCCGTGGGCTACTACTACTGGAACCCGCGGTCGGACGAGGAGATCCGCAAGGACGTGGTGCGTTCGATGGCGCGTCTTGGTCGTGGCTAGAAGCGAATGGCGAGGAAGCACTGACGGCTGGCGCTGCTGCTGCTACTTCTGCTGCTGCTGTAGGAGTTCTACGTGAAGCCGGACGCCAAGAGGCGCGAGCAGCGGCAGCAGAAGTTCGCCGAGCTGCTCAAGCCCAAGAGCGGCGTGTCGGAGGAGACCAAGAAGCAGCTGGACGACGTGACGGCGTTCGCGCGGCCGGACCGCCACGCCCAGTGGATCAGACAGCAGCAGCAGCAGCGCCGGCAGCAGCAAAAGTCGGCCGAGAACTGAGCGCTGAGCCTGGCGCGTCGGCGCGCGCCTCGGGTTGCTCGCGGGTATTTTATTGCTTGTAATACAGACGAGCGTCGGCGCTGGACGCTCGCTCGGCTAGCGCATGTACCGCTGGATGCGGCTGCAGTGCACCGAGTCCACTTCCTTGAGCGCCTGCTCCAGTCGGCGCTGCAGCAGGCGCAGGCCCTCGTAGTCCACGCGCACGTACGTGGACGCTTCGGTGGGGAGTTGCGAGCCGCGCGGGGCGTTCAGAGTGTCGAAGCGCAGCGTTACGATCGGTTTGGCCTGGTTGCGGAGGAAGCGCGTCCCGAGCTGCCACAGACACACCAAGCGCTGGATGGTTACGATGCTGCTGCAGGAGTAGTGGTGGCATGCGTGGGCTTTGCATCGCACCTCGAGGTCGATGCGCCACTCCATGTTGCGATAGCGAGGCACGGTCAACACAATCTCCCGCGACACGCTGTCGTAGATGGCCTGCTTGTTGGCGACGAAGATCTAGACAAGCACAACAGCCACCAGTGACGATGCGGTGTCGCTCTCTGTAGGAATTGGTGGCGAGCTCTCTCTACCTTGGCAAGGCAGTCGGCGTGATCGCTTGGAAGCTCGAGGTTGTTCAGTAGGATCCGGAATGCCTCGTCGTCCAAGCCAGCCTAGCGACAGAAGAGATGCAATACTCAATACCGCTGCTTGCGAGCGCATGAAGCGAGGGTTTGTTGTTACCTGTGCAGCGTCAAGGAGGATCTTGGCGAGGCCCAGCACCGCGTGTTCGAGCTGCCGAGGCTCCCATCCGCACGCCGCTGCTTGAAGTAAACGAGAAAGCAAAGCCGGTCAATAGCCAGGACGCTACGGACATGTCGGTAGCTCATTCATACGGACCGGCGGTGCGCGAAAGCCGCTTGCGCGACTGCTTCTCGGCTTGGAAGACGGCGGCGGCGAGCTTGCTCACGCCATCAAAGTCTGCTCTCAGGCTCGCTCAGTCGGTTTGACGCGTCCTCAAGACCATAACCAGCGCTAGAGGGGGCTATAAGAAGCGCGTACGCTCAAGCGGGAGGCTTCCGGCGGCGGCGAGCGCGTCGAGCGCGCGGTCATCCAGCGCAATGCTCATGCTTCTTCAACGGCACCTTTGGATCTCCTCATGCAGAGGAGCTCAGCGTTATTTCATCCAATGGAATCTCGTTTATCATAATTTCAGCGAATCATATCGCTCAAAAGGCTATTATAGCCGTCCCCACTCCTTCCCTCAGCCGAACAACAAGCACTACACCAAGCAAGAAGTGAGCGAGCAGGAACTAAAGCATGGCGGCAAACGGCTCGGGCGCGACGGGCGGCGGCGCGCGCAAGGACCCGATCCTGGACCTGGCCAAGTACATCGACCAGGAGGTGCGCGTCAAGTTCCACGGCGGGCGCGAGGTCACGGGCGTGCTCAAGGGCTACGACCAGCTCGTGAACCTCGTGCTGGACGACTGCATCGAGTTCCTGCGCGACCCGAACGACGAGTACCGGCTGACGGACGACACGCGCAAGGTCGGGCTCGTCGTGTGCCGCGGCACGTCCGTCATGCTCGTCTCGCCCGTGGACGGCACGGCCGAGATCCCCAACCCGTTCCTGCAGCAGGAGGAGTAAGTAGGCGTGGCGAGTCCATGGAGCGCGAGAGACGGCGGTGGCCATCTGTAGCAGTGGAATAGACCAGGGGAGAGAACCACCACGAGGACGACCACCATGACGATGTCCTTCGTGTTGCTACGCTCTATTGCTTCGACGCACAAGTTCGCTTGCTACTACAGGTGGTCGCGGGCGTCGCTGTCGACCAGGCGCACCTTGTACAGCGATCCCCAGCGCTTGCCCGTGAGGTAGAATACGTCCTCCTCGCCGTCGTACGCGATGCCGTTAAGCACGTCGCCGCCGGGCACGTCCGCGCCCGCGTCGGCGACCAGCTGCGCGCAGTCGAAGACCGCGGCGACGACGCCCGTCGCGGGATCGATCTTGAGGATCACCGACTGGTACCAGACGTTCGCGTAGATGAACCCGTTGGCGAACTCGAGCTCGTTCAGCAGTCGCGCGGGCTCGGTCGACGGCAGCGTCACGGTGATGCGGCGCTGCTCCGCCATGGTCGTCGGGTCCCAGAACAGGATCGACGACGAGCCGTCCGAGACGAGGAGCGACTCGCGGTCGCTGTCGATGCCCCAGCCTTCGCCCGTCACAGTCGAGAACGCGAACTCGCGCTCCAGCGCGAAGCCTGACCCGGGCTGCTCCTTGTCCAGCGTCAGCACGAGTCCCCTGCGGCTCCTCCACGTCAGCATGACGAGCTCTCCGTCGCCGTTGAGCGTCACGCCTTCGCCGAAGAGCTCCTTGGGCAGCTCGTACTGCGCCAGCACCTCGCCCGTCTCGATAGCGACCTTGCGCAGCGTCGACTTGCCGAACAGACCCGTCGACTCGATGAGGAACGCGTCGCGCTCGCCGTGCTGGCGCGCGACCACCAGTCCCTGCGTGAACGCGGCTGCGTCGTGCGGGTATTTCGCCAGGACCTCGATCGTCGGGCGCTCCGTCACCGTCTGCGTCAGCGACTGAGAGTACTTGATGGTTTTCGGTCGGTTGAGCGCTCCATGGTGGTGCTGGAGCTGTGCGAGCGAGTCCGTGAGCGCCGGCGGCGCCAGCGCCAGCGCCAGCGCCGCGGCCGCCGCGATCGCCAGCGTCGTGAGGCAGAAGCGCAGCAGCAGCTTCGGCATGGCGTCCCGGAGACTGGCGGCGACCTCGCTCGACTCGGACCGCGCCAGGTGCGTTCGAAGATCGCGCTGCGCGTCTTCCAGGGCCCGCGCACGCCGCTTGAGCGCCGCGGATGATGGCGCCATGGCGTCAATCGGCTTGGCCTCGACGGCAGTTTACACTTTTCGTCCCCTCCGTTGCGTCGGTTACTCACAACAATTTAGAGTAACCTTTATAACCCTAGGTTACGCACTGACCACGCTCGGGTTACACTTTTGGGAAAGCAGGACACGTCGATCGACGCGGGACGGACGCGAGCGCGCGGACGGAGAACCCTCGAGAGGAGCGATGGGCGTGCTGTGGAACTTCTTCCTCACGAGCCTGCTGCTCACGAACGCCGTGTGCATCCTGCACGAGAAGCGCTTCCTGCGGCCGTGTACGTGCCCGGTTTCGAGTCGCACGGTGGCGCGGACCACTCAGAACCGACGACGTGCGCTCGTGGCTAATAACGGTGTGCTCTGCCTTGGGATACCGCTGTCGCTCGCTCGCCGTGCTCGCTGCAGACGGGTGGCACAAGGTGGACGCGTCGCAGGGCATGACGGTCAAGAATCAGGTCGTCGGGTTCCTCAGCGCCGTGCAGTACTTGCGAGGTAACTAACTGGCCGGCACTTTCGGATTTTTTGGGGGAGGTTGTCGCCCTTGTGCTGACGGAGCTGGGCTGGCTGGTGTTTGTGCGCTAGTGCCGCTGATCGCCGTGAACGCGCTCATGATCCTGCTGGAGCTGCTCGTCGGGTAGTCGTGCGCCGGCGTCTCCTCCATATCGTTTAGTGGCAGCCGAGTGCCTGCAGAGCGCAATACATCCGCCAGCAAGTGGCACCATGGTTTTCGATGAAGTGTGCAGTGTGCAGCACGCCTTGTTGTCCAGTAGGACAGCTCAATCCGCACCGATCGACCCGATCGCCATTGACGTGGTCACCGAAGCAATCTCGCCACCGCATTGCGCGACAACTGGCCGGCGCATCGATCTTGGTCGCGGATCTTCGTCGCTGGAGCAGCTCCATGCATGACCTTGAGATCCGTTTTTGCCGAAGATTTGAGAAATCATTCTGAATAGACAAAGATATTTCGACAGATTAGTAGCCAATCAGAATAGGCGGGTCCGACGGCAGACCCACGGGTTGTTCATTTTAACAAATTTTGATTATCTTGAAATGTGTATGATTTCATATAAATGTCAAGATAAGCAATGTTTGTCAAAATGAACAGGAAAAAAGGAGAAAAAAGGAACAAACGTGACCCCCCGTCCCCCTCCTTGCTTCTGTTTTCCGCCCCTGGACCAGGATCGCGGATCATCGAGAAAGGCGGCGGCGGCGGCGAAAGCGACGGCCGCGCGGCATCTGCGAGCGCGCGCGCGACGAGAGGGAGGGCCCAACCGCAAGCGCCGATTGTCCGAGTGCGTGTGTGCTGTCCCGCGCTTCGGACTGACCCGCCCCACGCTCTCTGGGCCTCGCTAAAGGAGGAGGAATCGCCCGCGGACGCTCGAGAAAGGCGGCAACCATGTTTGAGAAGAACCTGCAGGACCTGGTGAAGGGCATCCGCTCGACCAAGGGCGATGTGAGCGTGTACATCTCGCAGGCCATGGCAGAGATCAAGACGGAGCTCAAGAGCACGGACCCGTTCATCAAGGCCAACGCCGTGCGCAAGCTCACGTACCTGCACATGCTGGGCTACGACATGTGCTGGGCGGCCTTCCACGTGGTCGAGGTCATGAGCTACGAGCGCTTCGCGCACAAGCGCGTCGGGTACACGGCGGCCTGCCAGTCGTTCACGCAGACCACGGACGTCGTGCTGCTGTGCACGAACCTGCTCAAGAAGGAGTTTGGCAGCGTCAACGAGTACGAGGTCGGGCTCGCCATCAACGTGCTGTCCAACATCGTGACGATGGACCTGGCGCGCGACCTGCTGGGCGACGTCGTGTCCATGATGGGCTCGCACAAGGCGTACGTGCGCAAGAAGGCCACGCTCGCGCTGTACAAGATGTACCTGCGGTACCCGCAAGGCCTCCGCCTGACGTTCGACAAGCTCAAGGAGCGCATGGAGGAGCCGGAGGTCGCGGTCGTCTCGTGCGCCGTCAACGTCATTTGCGAGCTCGCCAACAAGAAGCCGCGCAACTACCTGGGGCTCGCGCCGCAGTTCTTCCGCCTGCTCACGACCTCGTCCAACAACTGGATGCTCATCAAGGTCGTTAAGCTGCTCGCGAGTCTCGTGCCGGAAGAGCCGCGACTGGCGCGCAAACTGCTGGACCCGCTGGCGACCGTCATCCAGAACACGCCAGCCAAGTCGCTACTCTACGAGTGCATCAGCACGGTCACGACGGCGCTGCTGTACACCAAGAAGAGCGACGGGTCGCAGCCGCGCAACGTGCCGGCGATTGTGCGGCTCTGCAACGACCACCTGCGTCGCTACATTGAAGACCCTGACCAGAACCTGCGGTACCTGGGCCTTGTCGGGCTGGGCAATCTCATGCAGAGCCACCCGTACGTGATCTCGGAGCACCAGGCGATCATCATCGAGTGCTTGGCAGTCGACGACGTCACCATTCGCATGCGCGCGCTCGAGCTGCTCGTCGGTATGGTTACTCCGGACAATGCGGCACCCATCGTGCGCGAGCTGATGCGACAGACGCTTTCGGCCGACGGCGTGTACCGCCACGAACTCATCTCGCGCATCCTGCACGTGTGCTCTGTCAACAAGTACGAGAACATCCACGACTTTGACTGGTACATCCACGTGCTGGTGCAGCTCGCGCGCGTGCCTTCTGGGAGTGGAGGCAGCTCATCGGCCATCTTCACGGAATCGCCGACTGGACTGTCGATGCTGGTGAACGGCGAAGCGAACCATGGCGTCGAAGTTGCGCGGCAGCTCGTGGACATCGCCGTCCGCGTCAAGAGCGTGCGCAGCGTGCTTGTTGACAACATGATCGCTCTGCTGATGGAGAAGGACGCGCTGACCGGTGCTGGCGCGTCGACACTGAGCCAGGTCTTTTACGCCGCTGCGTGGATTGCGGGCGAGTATGTCATGGAGTACCTGGACGACGTGGACGATGAAGATGAAGACGAAGACGAGGACGACGAGGACCGCCGCGAGACGGAGGAGGAGAAGCTCGACCGCGTCGAGGAGCTCGTCGACCAAATGCTGCAGCCCAAGACGACGAGTCTTCCTGGCCACGTTCAGGCGGTGTTCGTCCAGGCGCTGCTCAAGTTTGTGAATGCTACGGCGGAGAAGTCGGACGAGGATGCCGTTGAGCATCTCGCCAACATGATCCTGGAGCGTCTGCCGGCTTTCATCCAGAGTGAGCACATTGACGTGCAAGAGCGTGCCGTGTGCTTGCAGCAGATCCTGCTCTCCTTGGGCATTGGCTACGGATCGCTTAGTGCCCAAGAGCGAGCGTCGCGCGCGTTCGACAGCGCGACCAGTGTGACTCCCGCGACTCGGCTCGAGATCCTCAACGGGTTTTTCGCGGAGCGTCTCGCTCCTGTTGGTTCAAAGGCGCAGCGCAAGGTTCCTCTCCCTGGTAATCTCGACCTGGATGCGCCTATCAGTAGCAGCGAGGCCTCGTTCCTCGAGTCTGGCGGTGACGTTGGCGGGTCGTTCTCAAACGAAGACGACCTCGAAGTGTCGTTTGTGAACCAGCCAAGTAGCAGCTTCGGTGGCGGCTATGGCAGCTACAATGGCATTTCCGATGACGACATGGGCAGCGAGAAGAGGTCCAAGAAGAAGAAGAAGGGCTCCAAGAGCAAGCGCAGGGGACACCGCAACGGCGACGCGTCCTCGGAGGATGAATCTGACCGATCCTCGGACGAGGGGTCAAACTCGGAGGCCGACCGTACTCGCCGGCAGCGCGAGTACGAAGAGCAGCAGCAACGTCTGCGCTCCGACCCGTTCTACCTCGCATCCGGTGGCAACGGCGGCGCCAACGGCGACGCGAACAATCCGCTCGGGGTACGTCTTGAACCAAGGTGTCGATACTATGGAGCAGTGGTAGAGACTGACGTGGCTGTGTGTGGTGTAGGGCTTCTCGGAGATCATGGACGCTCTGGACGCGACGAAAAAGCAGAAGAAGAAGAGCAAGAGCAAGGTGGGTCTCCCTTTTATCGTTGGTACTATCACTTGTACTGTCTCACGTTGTTGCTGCGGTGTTATCACCAGTCGAAGAAGTCGCGCGCGATCTTTGAGGACGAGCTGATGCCGGATGGTGCGAGCGATGACGAGCGTCAGCGGAACAAGTCGAAGAAGGGCGGCTTCGACAGCGATGTGAGTGTATTGATCTTGAGTTGTATCCACTTGTACGTGTACAGCAGTGAGACTAACTGGCTGGTGACATTCTGCAGGATATCGACCTGGCGGCGGTGGACCTGAGCATCCCTCTGGGCGAGAACGAGAAGATCCCGGACGAGCACTTGTACCACAGGCAGACGCGGGAAGAGCCCGAGTTGTCGTCAAAGAGCAGCAAGAAGCGCAAGAAGTCCAAGAAGCACCGCGACGTCGCGAGCGATGAGGACGAGGACGATCGCAAGAAGTCCAAGAAGAAGTCGAAGGACAAGAGCAAGTCCAGGACGGCGGACGAGCCCAAGTCGAGCAAGAAGAAGCACTCGAGTCGCAGCGGCAAGGAGACGAAGGAGAACTTGCTGGGCAACGGAGACGACTACGAGCTGGAGGGCGAGGACAAGCGGAAGAGCAGCAAGAAGAGCTCCAAGCACGGGGAGAAGGCCAAGAAGTCGAGCAAGGACAAGAAGAAGAGCGCCAAGCACGGCCACCACGCGGCGCAGCAGCAGGACGAGCCGCTGCTGCTCTTTTAGACTCGCTCTGTCCAACGCGCGGGTGTTGTTGGGTCGTGGACAGCGACACGGGTGTGATGGGGCTGTCGGGATCGGAACGAAGCAGAATGCAGACCGCAGGATGCTCCGCCGCGTCTATCGTTGCCGCGCCAGGGCATATATCAACACACGCATATCTAGTAGTAGCTAGGCATCGCTCACGCCTTGTGCTTCTTGGCGCGCGGCTCGTCGTGGTGCTTGCTCTTCTTGCTCTTCTTGCTCTTCTTGCTCTTCTTGAGCTCGACCTCCTCGCCCTCGTCGCCTTGCTGCTCCACCTTCTTCTTCTTCTTCTTGCTCTTGTGCTTCTCGGCGTCCTTCTTGACCGGCCGCGACGCCGTCACCGCCGCCGCCAACTCGTGGTCCTCGACGAGCGAGAAGCAGCGCGCGAAGGGCTTGGCCAGCACGAAGCGCTTGGGGTCGGAAGCCAGCGGCAGCGCATTCACGAGCTGGCCAGCGAGCATCTCGTGCTCGCGCTGCAGCACGTACTTGCTCTGGTCCACCGTCACGTGCGCCACGGCCGAGCCGGGGGCCTCGCGGTCGCTCTTGCCGCCGACCTTGAACGTCGTGCCCGCGAGCGCCGACGCATTTAACTGCGATGCATCCACACAAAGTTAAGAACCCATGCGCGTTCTTAGCACGCGGCGTCCTTCGGACGGGCCTTATTGGCGAGATAAGAGCGCGACCCACGTGCTTGGGGAGCTTGAAGAACCAGAGCTCCTTGTCGGCCGAGAGCACCGCCTCGCGCGTCACGGCGGCGCTGCCCTTGATGCTCTCGAAGCCCGGCGGGATCTCGAACTCCCTGGAGATGGCGCGGAAACACAAGGCGGCTGTCAGCCACCGGCGCAATACGGAGCGAAGCGCGAGCCGAGCGTCTCTACGCACTCGTCCGACTCGTCCTCGGTCTCCTCCGACGCGCCGTCGAGCGGCGTCTGGCGGCGCGGCGGCTGCTCCTCGTCGCTGGACGACGCAGAAGAGGACGACTCGGACTCGTCCTCGTCGCGAGAGTTGCTCAGGTTCAGCCGCTTGCTCGGCGCCATCGCTGCGCTGGGCACTGGAGCAGTCGAATGGCGGCGCGGCGATTCGTGCACCGGCAAATGCGCGCGCCACCCAATCGTCTCACCATGCGTGCACACGGCTTGGCCAGTGTACTGTGAGAGCTCAATTGACGTAATGCATAGTTTAATCAAGTTATTTAAGTATAATAACACACTTAATAGTAGACTCTACAAGCTCAAAAATATCTGATCCACTGAGTACTCAGGACAAATGTTTGAAAGGCTCTTGTTTTAAAAAGCGTTTGACTTGATGTTGTTATGGTTTGTGAAACGAATTTACTTTAAAAAAGAATGGGATCAGACCTGTTTAGATTGACAACGTTTGGATACAATTTCCAAGATTTTCAAGCGTTGACATTCTCCACAAGTCTGATTCGAGCTGGCTTGCATAGTTCTGACTCCTTGACAAAACGCGGTGTGTCGATGATTTTACATCTAACGGACTTGGTTTGAAAAACAACAGTTTTAACTTTGGATATGAATATTAACGGACCTGATTTGAAAAGTATACGGTTTGTAACACTGCTGATGGCGGTGACGATCGACATGCGCGTCATGGTGAGCGCATTCGGTCGTCTTGCGTTGTCTTTGAGGGCGACGATACGCGAACAAGATCTCTTCTCTCGCAGACAAGACGAAGCAAGACAATGCGGGTGGCTGCGGCGTTTGAATGCTCCATCGTACAAGATTTTTTTACTTTTTATCTTTACACCCGCCCCGCGTCGCTCGAGTCCTTCACTCGGCCGAAGACGCGGCGGCGGCGCATTCTACCCGTTCTCCCGCCCTTTGCCTGCCAAAAACCCTACTATATCCGTCCTATCTCGCTATTGTCGTCTTCGTGCGTCGTCGCTGCGCGCGCGTGCATTGCACCGAAGCGCACGCTGCACGCGACGCAGCTGTCTCTTCTTGTGCCTGGTTGGCTCGCGTGTTTTCTCGTTTTTCGCTGGATGGAGCACCGCTTCTTGGTCTTTTTTTCTCGGTCGGTCCACAGCAGGGACAAAGGGGGGCAAGCGCACCACCATGCGCCGTCGCTCCACACTCTGCTCTCGCAACGCAGATACTGCTCGATACAGCAGTACTCGCTCCTCGCGCCGCGGCGCTGGTCAACTACTTGACCGAGCGCGGCTGGTGGAGCGGCGTGCGTTGGCTGCGCTTCGCGTGGTGGTGGTTCGAATGGTAGGCCTTCTTCTTCTGAGCCTGCTGCTCGTAGTCGTTCGTCTTGGACGCCTTGGCCATGAGGCTCCGGATCTCGGCGTCCACGTCGCTGCTCGAGCGCAGCTCGCGCGTCTTGACGCTGATCTTGTGGTGCAGCTCCTGGTGGGTCTCCATGAGCTCGAGCTCGGCCAGCATCTCGTTGATCTCGTCGACCTGCTCAAGCTCTAGCATCTCGTCGGCCGTCATCGGGTAGTACGTCGGGTCGAACAGCTCCTCGTCCGGGATCTCTTGCTGCTGCGAGAACATGGGGTCGGCGATCACGAAGCCCGACTTGCCGGGCGAGTGCGGGTGCTCCAGGTAGTACTCGTCCGTGATCGACGGGTACCACATCACGGACGGGTAGAACGGCGGCGCGTTCACGTCCAGCGACGAGGCGACGAGCGGCGAGGACACCATGTCGACCTTCTTCGGGCTGTTCGGGGCGGGCACGGCCTGACCGGCGGTCTTCTCGGGCGATAACTGGGGGACCTTCGTCGTGCTTGCGGGCGCTTGCTGCGGTTGACAGCAAATTCGGCTTTGAAGGGAGAAATCTGTGCGGACGAGATATCTAAAGCGCGGAAGCGGCGGAAAGGAAAGGAAAGGAAAGGTTTTGCGGAGCGGAAACGCGGCTTGCGATACAAACTTCAAGTGACCGCGAAAGGCCGCACGATGCTCCAAAACCTCGATGTGAGTAAAAACCTCGCTGTGATAAATTCTCTCGAACGCGATTGGCTCGATGTCGCGTTACAACTCGAAGAGTCGAGCCAATCAACGCGCAGGAGCGACAGGGAAGAACAATCCGCCCTAGCCCTCAAAGGACTGTCTCGAAAAACGAGCGGCCGACAACTTCAACTTCCAGCGGAGCGCGAACGAGGTTGGCGCGCCAAAGGGATCGATCTTTATTATCCGGCCGCGTGCAAATGGCGCGTCTTGGTCGGATAAGAGTGCTCGCTGCGCTGTATTTGCTGACAAAGGTACATGAAGTTGCTGTTGGAGGATATTTCGCCGCGGCGATGAGGACGCGCGCGAGTATTGACGAGGCGGCTGCGTCGAGACTTCGCGAGTGCTCCGTTGACAGCCACAGGCGTAACGTTCGATCGTTCGATGACGCTCCAGTCGCTCACGACGCGGCAGTAACCATCCGCATTGCATAGAGTGATGCTCATTTCTCCATTGACGTCGCGGCATGGAGCGTCCGTCGGTCACCGACTCGGAGACCGTTGCTTGGCACTAGAGAGAGCCGACAGCAACTTCAACGCGATCGCGTACCCTTTGCAGTCCTTTGCAGCCAGCCAGACACGCAAATCCCCTTCTGCGAGGCGCGTCACGCCTGCCGTCCTTGTATTCGAGTCTCTCCCGGTGGGGCAATACTCGCTCGAGTGACTACCATTCGGATTAGTGACATAACGCTCGTGCGCTCCACGCAAATCGGCGATCCATCATCTCGAGCGATCCGTCACCTCGAGCGATCGATCCGCCATGGTGCGCGTCGCGGTCGTCGGCTGCGCGCACGGGATGCTGGACGACATCTACGCGACCGTGCAGTTCATCAACGAGATGGACGCGGCGCGCCCGGTGCAGCTGCTGCTCTGCTGCGGCGACTTTGAGTGCATGCGCAACGAGCGCGACCTCGAGGCGCTGGCGTGCCCGCCCAAGTACCGCGAGATGCACGCGTTCCACCAGTACTACAAGGGCGAGAAGGTCGCGCCCGTGCTCACGATCTTCGTCGGCGGCAACCACGAGGCGTCCAACTACCTGCAGGAGCTGCACTACGGCGGCTGGGTCGCCCCCAACATCTTCTACCTCGGCGCCGCGGGCGTCGTCAACGTCGGTGGGCTGCGCGTCGGCGGGCTCTCGGGTATCTACAAGCATCAGGACTACACGGCCGGGCGGTTCGAGCGCGCGCCGTTCGACAACAGCACGATGCGCAGCGTCTACCATGTGCGCGAGCTCGAGGTCTACCAGCTCTCCCACGTGCAGCAGCGCGAGGCGAACAGGCTCAGCGTGTTTCTGTCGCACGACTGGCCGCGCGGGATCGAGCAGTTCGGCGACCTGCCGACGCTGCTGCGCCGCAAGCCGTTCTTCCAGCAGGAGGTCCAGTCCAACACGCTCGGCAGCCCGGCCGGCGAGTTCCTCATGTACCAGCTCAAGCCAGAGTACTGGTTCGCAGCGCACCTGCACGTCAAGTTCGCCGCGATCGTGCGGCACCCCGACGACGCGGTGCCGGCGCAGTCAGCAGCGAGCGAGGAGCAAGAGGAATCCAAAGATGGTGGAGAAGGTTCGGCAGCAGAACCAGCTGCGAAGCGCGAGCGCACGACCAAGTTCCTTGCGCTGGACAAGTGTCTGCCGCGCCGGGAGTTCTTGCAGGTGCTCGACATCCCCGTTGCCGCCGATGGAGAGGAATCCGCGCCGACAGAGACGTCGGGCGAGCCTCTCAAGGTCATGTTCGACCCCGAGTGGCTCGCGATCCTCCGCGCGACGCACCACCTCGCGTCGACCAACAAGTACGGTCCTCGTGTGCCTCAGGAGGAAATGGTGATCGAGGCGCGCGATGTCGAGTGGGTGAGGCAGCGCCTGCACGAGTTCTGGCAGGAGAAGCGGATTGCGCACAAGGCGGAGGGCGAGTGGGTCTCGGACTTTGCGAAGACCGTGCCTGCGTACGGCGAGCCGCCAGCTCCGCTCGGCCAGTCCGCTTCTGGGAATCCACAGACAGACTTGCTGCTGGAGCTGCTGAAGCTTCCTCACGTCGTGACGGCTCCGTTTGCTGGCGGCGCTGCTGCTGCCGTCGAGGATCCGAACGAGATTGACCTCGACGACGACTTGGAGGGCGAGGGGGCGGAGCACGAGGCTATTCCCGTGGACCACGGAGGCGAGGAGAATGCGACTGGAGTCGCGGCGATGCAGATCCAGGAGCAGAGCACCACCGACCCGAACGAGCTTGACATCGACGAGTAAATACAATCTGTGTTGTGGTGTATTATTGTCGATATTCTGAAAATCATGTGTTATTTTTGTATAATTGGCATACAAGCTGCTGTGGTGATCAGGTGATCGATCCGACCAGCATGAAGACGTGGGTGCGCGAGGCCGCGCGGCGCGCGCGCCAGCCGTCGTTCGGGCCGTCGCTGGACTACGAGGTCGACCGCGCGCTCCTGTGCGTCCTTGTGCGCGGTCGCGTCCCTGGAGCAGCGCAATCGCAGTGTTTAACGCCCCCATTCGTGCAGAGACCCACCGCTCCGATCGGCGTTCATGCAGCTGGACTGCGATGGCGAGACGCAGGAGTTCCTAGACGTACTGAGCGCGATCGACTGTATTGACGCCGTGGAGCTATCGCTGAGAGGTTGCTGCCCGCATTGCTAGAGCTGCACCGGCGGCGGAATCTTCGAGTCAGTGGCGTCGACGGTGCTTGGCATGTTCTACTCGCTGACTGACGCGAACGGGATCCTTGGACGTGCGTGTTCTCATCCGCCTTGCGCCTCGTAATAGCTCGAGGATGTCCTTGTAACGACTGCGACGTGAATTATGCAACAGGCGGGCAGATGTTCGTGCTATCACAGGCGCAGATCCAGCGGCTGCTTCATCGCGACGAGCGCGTCGGCGGCTCGCTGCTCGACATTGGCGCAGGAGATGGCAACGTGACCAAGTCGCTGGCCTCGCTGGTGGACAAGGTCTCGACGACGGAGGTCTCTGCGCCGATGGCCAGGAACCTCAACGCCCGGGGCTACAACTGCGTCGAGACGAGCGAACTGGACCATCCGCTGGTCCAGCAGCAACGCCCCTTCAACATCATCAGGTGCGACCATGTGCAGTGCATTTGTGAGTACGACCGCCTGACTCGTGACGCCTAAGACAGTCTGATGAACGTGCTTGACCGCGCCGACAAGCCCATGACCATGCTCCGGCAAATCCGAGACATGCTTCACCCTGAAAACGTGCGTTCCATAGTATGTAGCGTGTTGCCCCGCGTCCGACAGCCTCGTTGACGGTCGCGTCGTGATGAACAGGGCCTGTTCCTGCTGGCGGTAGTCCTCCCCTTTGCAGCCTTCGTCGAGGTGGGCACAGGTCGCATGGAGCCGACCGAGAAGCTGCCAATGCGTGGCGGACTGTGCGCCGAAGACGCCTCCTTCGAGGCGGCCGCCAACGTGCTGCTGCGCAACGTGCTGCAACCCGCGGGCTTCAAGCTGCGGCAGTTCAGCCGCGTCCCGTACCTGTGCCGCGGGGACCTGCGCGAGCCGTACTACGTGCTCTCGGACGCCATCTTCGTGCTCGAAGTGGACCAGTCGCACCCGGCCGCGGCGCACGCCCCGCCGCAGCTCTGACGCCTTGGTATGGGTACACGGGTTCTACAAGGACAACGGAACAACACGGAATGGGTACATTCTATCATCGGGGGTGTCGCGGATCCTTTCGCATACTGAGGGGGTACATACAGTATGAGTTCTTGTTTCGGCGAAGGTGTTAAACAGTCTACCTCTTGCTTTGCTGGAACGAGTTGAAGGCGTTCTTCTGGAGCTGCTGGCTTGGTAGTCAGAGGAAATGGGTGCAACACTGTCGCTCGGCACTGGAAGTCTGTCCACAAACTCTTCTGGACCCCAAGCAACTGCTGTGCTCGTCGACTCTCCGAGCTTACGAGCTCGGATCGCTCTTCACTCGAGCGGCCTAATGCGAATACTGTACATGTAAAGCAAACGACGCCGCGGAATTTCGCTCGCAAAGCTCGCTGGTCGCTTCATGCGACTCGTGTGGCAGATGCTTTCAGCGATGCGAATGAACCGGTACGTATGTACGCACGAAACTCTGAAGTGGGGTGAACCTACCCCTTCTGTTTCTTTTTTTTTTTGCTTTCTTTTTTTAATCAACATTCTCAAATAAAATGCAAGATTTTGAATTGCAATGAAGTAAATCTGTTAGTATAGAATCAACTCGACTCTGAATTGCACAAAGAAGTGAATTGCATATTTATTTGACACTTTCGCCCTCAATAAAACCTCATGGTGGTGCTCCACCGCATGTAAATAGAATCAGTGCCAAAATCCGTTTTTTTCAAACATGTATAGGACAGACTACTGACATAGATTATTTAAACGAGGTTTTTACTGTTTTAAAAGAGGCGGAGAACAGGGATAGGGCCTGTATTTTGACAGCGCATTTGCGCCTTTTCTCACCGTCGGCGCGCCGTGGACTGACTTTGCCTCATTATTGCTTTCGCCAGCTCGGAGAGAAAAGCCACTTCCGGCGCCTTCTTGTGTTCGTTGAGCCGTGCCTGTTACTTCCCACGGTCCACTATCGCCGCGCCGCACTTTTTCACAACCAGCCGCGACTAAGACGCTCGCCGCCGCGCGCCAGCGCCTTATTCGGAGCGCAGATCTCAGCGCATTCGAGCTTTTCGGCCCGCGACCAGACCCGGTAGAGAGCGAGCGGCCATCTGTACATATCCCCAAGTAGAAGCATGGCGCCGCTCGTGGAGACCGCTGCGAGCGCCGCGGACGTTGCGGAGGTGACGAAGGCGACCAAGGACGTCGCGCTGGCCGCCGGCGCGCAGGAGGAGACCCCCGAGGCCGCGGAGAGTGAGAATAACAACGCCTTCGAGGTGGAGACGGAGGCCGCGCCGACGGAGATTGTCAGCAGGAAGCGCGTCCAGTTCGAGGACGCGGACGTGGTCGAGTTCGAGCCGACCATGTGGACGGCGACCGTAGCGTCGGACGGCGTGCCGGTACGTTTCGTACTTGCCGAGCGCGGTCGTGGACGACGGAGGAGTCTAACGTTCTCGGTACGGATCGCAGGTCGGCATGTCGACGAACGTGCGGCGTCGCACGCGCCGCCGACTGGACTCGTACGAGAGCGAGCGCGAGATGATGCGCGTGGACCGGCAGGTGTACATGGAGTTCGGGTACCTGGAGCCCGAGGAGCGCCTGGATATTCTGGAGAACAACGGCAACGCCGTGTTGGAGATGACCCAGGCCGAGCAGGAGAACCTGCGCATCAACCGTGAGCGGTGGGAGTCGAACGAGTACGACCTCATGTACCAGTACGGCCTCGGCGAGGTGCCCGTGATGGACCTGAGCGACGACGACGACGAGATGGAGGCCTCGAACTTCCACGTGGACGACCCGATGCTGACCATGGACGACAGCGACGACGGCGAGTACTTTTTCAGCTCGCGCAACCTGCTGGTGGACGCCGACGTGCGGTTCGCGATGGAGATGGACGCGTACGACGTGAACCCGCGCGCGTACGAGGAGCTGAGCGTGGACTACGCGTCGGACTGCATCCTGGGCGACGACGAGGACTCGGACGAGAGCAACGAGCTGCCGTACAGCGAGGACGCCTTCGACGCGCCGCTGGACTGCGCCGAGGACCCGGTCGCGAGCGCGATCGAGCTGTCGTCGTCTCCCTCGGACGTGGCCGACGGCTCGGACTGCCTCATCTCGGCCTGTGCCAAGCAGGTGAGCGCCGTGGCGTCGCCGTCGGTCGCTGCGGACGCCAGCGTCGTCCTGGCTGTCTAGGCAACGCGACGACGGATCGGCTGGACGACCACGCGAGAAGCGCGTGGTACGACCCCGTTGCTTGTCGCCCCCGTGTGTTTACCTATCTATCAGCGGCGGCGGCGGCGCGGCGAGGCGAGGCGTTCCCGACGCTCCAGACGCGAAGGCGCCTCGAAGCAGAGGAGAAGCGCGTGCGCGTCGCCAGAGCGAAGCAGCCAGTGGATTGTTTTGTTCGTGTAGCATCCCGATCATCGTTATTATGAGCCCCACACCTCTCTACCTACAGCGCTCTCTCACACACACAGATAGATAGATAGCACGTGCCGTATCATAAATGTTCGAGTAGCAAAAGAACAACCCCTTGTCGTCCTCATAATGACCCCCCATCGTCGTCACCACATCCTGTCAGTATACAAATTCCAAGTATAACCAGTCGATCCAAACAAGAACCGAACAAGCAAACCCGGAAGATCACAATGCCGCAGAGCGAGCGCCGCATGGCGAGCTTCTCGGGCGTCCCGTACGACGAGATCCCGTTCAAGGAGCGGCAGCGGCTGCACGCGCGGCGCATGGAGTTCTTCGGCTTTGGCGGCTGGCTGGCCTCGACGCTCTTCTACGGTTCGTACTCGCCGCTCTTCCCGTCTTCTTCACCTCCCCCCCTTGACACCTGACGCCTCCAATGTATACGTCTTGACACGCAGTGCTCTTCCTCGTCTGGGCCTACGCGCCGGAGCAGACGCTGCGCGCGTACGGGCTGACGTACTACCCGTCCAAGCGCTGGGCCGTGGCGGCGCCCGCGATGCTCGTGGCCACCTACGTCTTCTCTGTCGCGCTGTACAAGGCCGTCAACCTGCTCAACACGCCCGCCATTGGCGACTACGCGACCGTCGTGGACGCCGATGCCGTGCGCCTGCCGGCGCGGGAGACAACCAGCGCCCAAGTGCGCCTGGCCGCCACGCCGCCCATCGCCGACCTGCCGCTCTTCGCCGTCAACCGCGCGCTCTTCGACGCGTCCTCGAGCGACGACGACAGCGACATGGAGGACGCAGGACGGTGAACACGGACGCTCCACATGCTATCGACACAAACACCCACACAGAGACACTACACTCGCATAATACTCGTTCGGTTGGGTGAAGAGATGCTGTGTCTTTGGGTGATAGAACCTAAGCTGGAGCACTAGACGTCGTCCCGACCACGATCGATCCATTGACGGACGCATGGACGGACGAGCTAGAGACCCATGGCGTACCGCATGATCTGGTGCTTGAGCGGCTCGACGGCGTTGAGCGCGCCCATGCCGACGTTGCGCGCGACGCCGACGGCGTCCGGCGTGGGCCCGAAGAGGCGCTTGAAGCCGTCCATGGCGAGCGCCATGCGCACGTTGGCCTGCTTGCGCTGCGCCTCGTACTGCTCGAGGAAGTGCTCGCTGCCAATGCTCTCGCCCGCCTTGACGCCGTCCTCGAGCAGCGCCGCGAGCGCCGCCACGTCGGCCAGCCCGAGGTTCAGGCCCTGGCCCGCCAGCGGGTGGATCGTGTGCGCCGAGTCGCCCACGAGCGCCACGCCCGGCTTGACGTACTGCGTCGCGTGGCGCATCTTGAGCGGGAAGGCGAAGCGGTGGCCGACCGTCTCGACGGCCGTGGGCGGCGCCACGAACGGGTCCGTGAGCGCCGCGGCCGACATGACCGTGCTCACGGCGTGGTGCACGCCCTTGACCACGTCTCCGAGCACCGGGAGGCCGGGGAAGTCGGGCGGCTGGATGGCGCTCGAGGGCGCCTGGAACGCGTCGTTGAGCCGCGCGACGAACTCCTCGGGCGCCAGCGCCGTGAGCTCCTGCGCCATCTCGGGCGAGCACGACCAGACCACGGACGAGTAGCCGTCGCGCATGGGCAGCAGCGCGACGGGCCCGGTGGGGAAGAAGCGCTGCCAGGCCGTCGTGTTGGCGCGGTCCGTCTTGACCGTGGCCACGACCGCGTGGTGGTCGTAGTCCCAGCCCCAGGTGCCGAGCGCCGAGAGTGTGCGCACGATCGAGTTGCCGCCGTCGGCCGCCACGACCAGGTCCGCCTTCATGCGCGTGCCGTCCTCGAGCGCGAGCTCCGACACGCCAGAGATGGTCGACGGACGCTTAAAGTGCTTGAGCTTGGCGGGGCAGAAGAGCGTGAGCGGCGCCGAGTCGTCGTCGCCGCTCTCCGCCTCCAGCTCGCGCATGCGGTCGTGCAGCGCGCGCACCAGCACGCGGTGCTCCACGACGTGGCCGAGCTTCTCGCGGCCGGCCTTGGCCGCGTCGAAGCGCACAAAGCCGTCGCCCATGGCGTCCCACACCTGCATGTCGGCGAACACGGCGCGGTGGCTCGCGGGGATCTTGGCCCACGCGCCGGCGCTCTCGAGCAGCGCCTGGCTGGCCGGCGTGATCGTGAACACGCGCAGGTCCGGCGAGTCCTCGTGCACGGGCGGCGCCACGGGCGGCGCGGCCGGCTCCACCACGGCCACGCGCCGCCCGCGGAACGCGCGGCTCGACTTGAGCTGGCACGCGAGCGCCGAGCCCACGATGCCGCCGCCCACGACGACCACGTCGAAGCGCGGTACGTCGGCGCTCGCGGCCGTCGACAGCAGCGCCGCGGACAGCGCGCGCGGAGCCGCCAGCGCGCGCGGAGAGCTCCGCGCGACGGCGGTCGAGAGCAGAGCCATCTGGTCGAAGCGGCAGGGGTCGAGGCGCTCAGTAGCGGCCGGGAAGTGTGAGGCCCGCGGTCAAGGGAGCGCCGCGAAGTCGTCGCGTTTCTCGTTGATCCGCCGGCGATGCAGTTGGAGGGAGCTCCACACGATTGAGTGGCCATTTTTGAACATTTAACGGTAGCGTCAGGTAGATGTTGCAATAGATGCCAAATTGTGTGTATATTGCAGATCTACATACATACGTATTTTGGCATGAAATTAGTGCATTTCGGGTACGAGTTTGAATAGTAGGTTCGTATCTGAAACGTACGTGGTCGCGCGACTATGCTGTAGCGTACAGGTTTGGACGAGGTGGAACCAGTTGAAGTGCGCGACATATACTCCGGAGAAGTCAATAAATGGCTACATAAAGCGGTGGGAGGATTACGCCGGCGTCGGACTGAACGCGTCCATGGTCGTGGCGATGACTTGCGCCTGGAGGTGCGCTCCGAGCCGCTTGTACCAGGGCTTGACGCGCTCGTGGAGCTCCATCAGCTTGCGCGTCGGCGCGATCCGCGACGGGTTCTCGGCGTCCGACGCGACGTACTCGTCCATGATGCGCGGCAGGTCGCGCTTCCAGTCGTCGACGAACAGCACGGGCGCGTCGAGGCGCTTAAGGATCCCGTGCACGTCCTCGGGCATGCACTTCCAGCTCTCCGGGTACGACGGGTGGTAGAACGTGCCAGGCTGCGACTGCGCGGCCGGCAGGTCTTCCACAATGGGGATCGACCCGGCCGCGAGCGCCTCCCAGATGCGGTACTGTTCCGGGTTCTTTCCGAGAGGGCACAGCGTGAAGATCGACTGCTTGACGCTCGTGATGTACGCGTCCGGGGCCGACGAGAGCATCCAGCGCAGGTTGGAGCCTGCGTGGTCGTCGACGAACTGCAGCGCCTTGAACAGCATGTCGTTGTGCTCGATGACGCACAGCTTGGTGTTGCTCGTGCGCTCTTTGACGGAGCAGACCTCGAGCGCTGCGATAGCGGCTTGGATCCGCGTGGGCTTCTCGACCGTCCAGCTCACCATCAGGTTGAGCAAGTACTTCTTGTCGGCCAGCGACGGGGACTCGACCAAGTGGGCGTTGGTCGGGAACCCGTGCTCGAAGCTTGGGCCGAGCGGGACGACGTTGAAGCGGTCAGCATCCACTAGAGAGCAGTCGCCGTACGGCAAGAACCCAAACTTGAGCTGGCGGTTGGCCAAGTACTTGTCCGGCTCGGGGTTGTTGCAGTCCTCCCGCGCGAGCGACAGGAACCCGACGTTTGCGCCGGGAGGCAACAGCGTCGGGCTCATCTCGAACATGCTGCCGACGATGTAGACCGCCTGCGAGACCACGAGCAGGTTGCTGCCGCGTGGGAGAGCTGCGAGCTGCTGCGAGCTGCGAACGATCTCGAACTCGAGGTTGAGCGCTTCGACACTACGCGACCACGGTGAGTCTCCAAGTGTCGAGGACGCGGTGGTGACCCGATGGTCAAAGTGCGGGCCGAGGATGCCGTGCCACAGGTATGGGAACATAGACACCTCGTCCACTGGTCGGGCCTTTTCGTAACTCGCCGCCATTGAAGGATCCGTGGCCGACGCCGGTTGAGATAACAGCGCGGAGCTTACAACAGGCTGAACTTGGTCCATCCGGAGCTCGACGACGTGGTCCCAGAAGAACGGGACGACGTACACGTGCATGTGTTCGCGTGGTGGCTCACCGGTTGCTCGTTGGAACTTGGCGATGACTTGGTCGAGTGTCTTCATATCCCTCTGTGAACTGCTAGCGTTGCGGAACTTGCATGTGTCCGGCAGATGCTTGGGCAGCGACAAGTGGTCGCTGAAGAACCTGTCGCCGGTCGCCACGAGCGAGTACCAGTCGTACGGCTGCTGCGTGTACCGACCCGTGCGCATGTAGAGCATGATCGTGCTGGCCACGGAGGATGCGACTGCGACCAGCAGCGTCAGCACCGCCGAGCGTAGCGCAAGCAGCTTCCAGCGGAAGGAGCGACGCGCCGCGTGGCTCGCTCTCGGGCGGCTGTACACGTCGAACTGCTCTTGCACCTCTGGTGTTGGCACGAAGGTATCCACCTGGCACTTGACACCATTATGATCACGCTGCGGCGCTACTCTTGAGTGCGCTAGTAGTGGCAAGTCACTCCCGTTAGTGACGACGGAAGAGCCTAAAGTATCTTCGCAGTGCTTGGAAGCGGCGCGCTTCTTGCTGTGCCAGCAGATCGCCATGTAGCGTCGAAGCAGGAGCGTGGCCCGACCATTTAGCGCTCGCGATGGCGCCGCGGGAGACCGCGGAGACAGCGGGAGAATGGTCGACAGGCGAGTCTGCAGCAGCATCCACCAGCCCATCTGCGCGACGACCTGGGCGAACACGCCGACGCCCCAGAGCCAAAGCAGCGACGCCAGCGGCGGGTACAAGTGCAGTGGGTCGTCCATAGCGGCGATCGTCTCGTGCCAGCGGCTCGGCGACTTGGCGAATGGCCGCAACGCTGGGCGAGAGGTTCGCGCGGCGCAATGGGTGAAGGAAGCGTACCGCACACGGTGAGATTCATGCTGAATGGACAGTTCCACCGTTTGCTGCTACTTAATTCCTACTAGAACCTAGTGCTCACACGTCGCATGTATCGATCTCACAGTCGCCATTTTTGTGTCGTTCCCGTCATTCGCGCAAACATATCCACCAATCAGTGTCAGTTTTACTGTTTGGGAGTTGTAATAGCCAATCATGGTGTTCACTGCCCATTCGTACTGACAATCATTGGATAAAATAGCGATCTGGAAAGATCGAACTGGTCACACACATAAACTGTGTGCATTCCTTATCCTTCACTTGCGAGCTGCACAAATGCACTATTTAAACCAAACTATAGTCAATCCCGCTTCAACAAGGCGCAAAGACATGACCACAGAAACGGACAAGCACCAGCGCGGAAATGCTTCCAGAGTCCAGCGCGCTTTCCTGCGATCGCGCTACGTCAGCGGTTGTAATGCGCCGCCACCACCTTCCAGCTTGTCCTATTCTGCCGCTGGCTGCAGCCGCCGTGGTAGAAAGCTCGAGCGCTGAGACTCCCTCCGAGCTTGGGCATCCATCACCGAAGCCGCCGTTGGATGCTATGTGACAACACGGTGCCACGTCCCAGCTTAGCTCGCGTTCTCTGCTGCTGCACTGCGCTCACTTTGGAAGCGCGCGCGGTCCAGGAGAGCGACCAAGTCTCGCCAAGCATGAGCGAGGAGGAGGCGTCGAAGCAGCCGCAGGAGCCGCAACCTGCGGTCGTTCCGATCGCTCGAGAGCTGTCGGGACGCGAGGGTACGGCGCTTGCTGCTGTCGTGGTGCTGATCCTGGCCTTGCTAGCCGCAAGCTTGGGACTGACACCGCCTTGGACGAGTCCTGTATCGCGACTCGCAGATAAGTTCCACAAGTTGGAGGCTACGCAGTCGCCAGACGCGCAGCTAGCCGCGACCATGGCCTTCGTGGTCGCGTCGCTGCGAGCTGCCGAGTCGCAGCGGCCTGACGCGATCGCGGTCGACCCGTTCGCGGAGCAGCTCGCGGGTGACATTGGCGCGCAGATGCAGCTCCTCGCAGGGCTCAAGTGGTCGCCTCCGAACGTGCTGCTGCTGCAAGGACAGTCGTTGCTCGCGCTCCGGACGCGGTACCTGGACGACGCGCTGTCGCATCGCGATATGGCGGTGCGCCAGGTCGTGATCCTTGGCGCCGGGCTCGACACGCGGGCGTACCGCTTGGATGCGCTACGCGGGTGTCGTGTGGTGGAACTGGACGCCAGCAAGGACCTGCTCGACCACAAGCGCCGCGTGATGGCGCAGGCGAACGCGCAGCTACTGGCCGAAAGCTACCACTCGATCGTAGCCGACCTAGCAAGCGACAGCTGGGAGCAGATGCTGCTGGACGACGCGGGCTTCGACCCGACCAAGCGCACCTTTTGGTGCATGGAGGGTCTGTTGTCGTATCTCGACCGCGACACCATTGTCAAGGTCTTGAAGACGATGGACGCGATGTCGCCTCGCGGAAGCCTGTTCTGGGCCGACATGGCCGGGCACGCCGTTGTCGAGGAGGGTCTCCTCGGCGGCCACACGCTCAAGTACGGCGAGGACGATCCGCTGGACGGAGTGCTGGGCGTCACCAAGTGGGAGCTCCGTGTGCAGGCAGATCTCGGCAAGCCTGGCGAGCACTTTGGCCGTCAGTGGTCGCCCATTTGCGTCGAGGAGCTGCAGGGCCAGGCGCTTCCCATGAACTTCGTCATGGGGACGAAGCCGTCGGACGAGAAGAAGATGGCGCCGCTGCCGTGAGGAGTTCGTACATGAGAAGGGGAGCTGGCGGGGTCCGTGCGTGCTCGCTATACGTGTCAAGCAGCCTGCGAGTGTCGGTGTTCTTTGCAATACTTGCTGAGCCTATCCTTACAAAATGGTCGCAATAGACCACACCATTCCACCGCCAATATGACAGGGAACAGCGCATAGCTCCGACGCGCCAATGCTCGCGCGACCGCGTCCTCTACTTGAAGAAGCCGCCCTTGCGCTTGTGGTGCTTGTTGCGTCCGTAGCCCCCATAGCCACCGTACCCGCCGTACCCGTGGCCCTTCATCTTGCCGTGCTTGTACTTGCCGCGCTTGAACTTGCCGTGCTTCATCTTGCCGTGGTAGCCCACGACGCCGGGCTGCGCCACGTACACAGGCTGCGCCACGTACGCCGGCTGCGCAGGGTACGCATACCCAGGCTGCGGCGGGTACGCCGGGTAGCCAGGCTGCGGAGGGTATCCTGGTTGCGGAGGGTACCCCTGCTGCGGAGGGTAGCCCGGTTGCGGAGGGTAGCCTTGCTGCGGAGGGTAGCCCGGTTGCGGAGGGTAGCCTTGCTGCGGAGGGTATCCCTGCTGCGGAGGGTAGCCCTGCTGTGGAGGGTATCCCTGCTGCGGAGGGTAGCCCTGCTGCGGAGGGTAGCCCTGTTGCGGAGGGTAACCGGGCTGCTGCGGCGGGTAGCCCTGCTGCGGGGGCGGGTTGCTGTTGTTCCCGGGCGGATGGTTGTGCATCTTGTGTGCCGCCTAGTGCTGTGGAGGGGGGGGGGCGCTGCTAGAGAGAGAGGTCCGGCGCGGAGATGGAGAGAACCGATGTGCCAGCGTGGGGACAAGAAGAAGCATTGAAGAAGGAGCTTTTAATCGAGAGTGTGACGTAACAAGGGCGTGTAACCGGTTACGTTGTGAACCGGTGAACCGGGTTTTAGCCAGGAAAATCCAGCCGAACCCAGCATCAACACCAGATTATCTATAAGCAGTTGGTATTTACACTTGAATGCCGTGCGTTTTACGTAAAACGGTCCAGAATAATGCTCTCCTAAAACGTAGAGAAATGGGTAAATCATCAAAGGATGGGGATATTATGCACAATAGCGTTCGGCAATTCGTTCCGGTGGAGTGCGCACGTCAACTTGCCAAAAAACGATCCGATGTGCGACCAATGAACGACGCAGCGCGATTCCTCTGCTCAACCCGATGCAGCGAACTCGCAGCCAGCACTGGTCGCGTCCACCTAGACGCACGGACGCTCACTTGAAGAACTTCTTCTTCATCTTCTTGAAGCCCTTGCCCTTGAAGCCCTTGTACTTGTGCCCCTTGTACTTGTGGCCCTTGTGCTTGCCGTGCTTCATCTTGCCGTGCTTCATCTTGCCGCCGGCGATCACCACGCCCGGCTGCGCCACGTACACGGGCTGCGCCGGGTACCCCGGCTGCGGGTGTCCATGCGCCTGCGGGTACGCGTGTCCAGGCTGCGGGTACCCCTGCGGCGGGTACCCCTGCTGGGGAGGGTAGCCTTGCTGCGGAGGGTAGCCCTGCTGCGGAGGGTAACCTTGCTGCGGAGGGTAGCCTTGCTGCGGAGGGTAGCCTTGCTGCGGAGGGTAGCCTTGCTGCGGAGGGTAGCCTTGCTGCGGAGGGTAGCCTTGTTGGGGAGGGTAACCCTGCTGCGGAGGGTAGCCCGATCCGGGCGTGAAGCCCTGCTGGGGGTATCCGCCGCCGCCGCCGTGCATGCCGCCTGTGTTGCCTGGGTCTCGTTCCGGAGGAGCTTGAGCTTTGGCGAATGAAGGAAGGGAGGGAGCCGATCTGTTCTCCCGTCGTCGTGGTTGTCACTTCGACCAGAAGTTCCATGTGGTACCGATCCGCACCCACGACCTTCCAAATAGGTACACTGTACCGCTACATGTCGCATTTACCAATCGGTGATTGGCGAAAAGAGTCTACTATAAATGCTCATGATTGGTGAAAAACAAGCCTCCATCCGATCTACCATTTGTCGATCAGCGATTCGTCTAAATTCTCATCAACTTTGTAGCCTATTAAAGCACGTTGTCTTTGCCTGGAAAGCTTCAAGACGTCGCGCCGATCGGCCCAAGCCCAAGCGTCACCGCCACAGTCTCCGCCGCCTCCAGAGCGAGCGATGCAGCCCGCCGACAGCCCCGCGCGCTCTCGTCCGCCGCCGGAGTCGACGCAGGAGATCGCGGTCGGCCGGCGGTGCGAGCTGCGGCCCTCTGGCTCGAGCTCTGGCCTGCGCGCCAGCATCAAGCGCTACGGCGAGATCGCGTTCGTCGGGAGTGTCGAGGGCCTGCCCGCTGGCGAGTGGGTCGGCGTGCGGCTGGACAAGCCGCTCGGCAAGTCGGACGGCACGGTCGACGGCGCGCGGGTCTTTGACTGCCGGCCGCTGCACGGCGCGTTCGTGCGCCGCGAGAAGGTCAACACGGCCGGCGAGTTCCCAGTGTTCGCGTCCCAGGCCGAGAGCCTGGCGCACGAGCTGGACGCGTACCGCGCGGCGCGCGACGGCAAGAAGCAGCTCGAGCGCGAGCAGCGCGCGCACGAGCTCGAGCTGAGCGGGGATGAGCTCGTGGCCGCCTTCTGGGACCGGTTCACGCAGGAGGAGACCCGCGTGCGCCGACAGATCGGCGAGTTCGTGGATCAGCGCAAGCAGCCGGCCGCGTCCGCGTCGGTGTCGGCTACAGATGCGTCCAAGCTGGACGAGGCGGTCGCGCTGGTGAACGCGATGCGCGACGACGCGGCGCGCGCGTCCTCGCTCTTCCTGTCGCCGTACGACATTCGGCACACGCAAATCATCGTCACCAAGCTGCTGGAGCTGATCGAGGCAACGCGGCAGCTCGTGGCGCCGAGGAAGAAGTTCGCGTTCCGCTCTCGCGCCAAGAAGCCGAGCGCCGCCAAGGACGCCGACAGCGACAACAACGCCGAGACGAGTCCCGAGAAGCCACTGGCGGCGGCGGTGGCTCTTGTCGAGGCATCGAGCAAGACGGACGAGCAGCTGGACGAGCTCGTGTTTGCAGACCGACAGAACGAGGCGATCGTGATCGACAGCAGCAGCTTCGGAGACCGCGACCCGGACACGCGGCGAGACCTGAACTTCTCGCGCCTGACCAACTGCGCCATCCTCGTGGGCGTCGAGACGTCGGCGATCCGCGGCGACGCGCTCAAGAACTGCGTCCTGTACGCGGCGCCCGTGTACGGCAGCCTGTGGCTAGAGGGCTGCGACGCGTGCGACTTTTTCGTCGCGTGTCGCCAGCTGCGCGTGCACCAGAGCGCCAGCACGGCGTTCCACCTGCGCATCAGCAGCCACCCGATCATCGAGGACTGCCACCAGATGCGCTTTGGGCCCTACCGGCTGCTCCTGGACGGGCTCAAGGCGCAGCTCGAGGCCGCCGGGATGCTCAAGGACTCGGGTCTGTGGGCCAAGGTGAACGACTTCAAGTGGCACCGCGCGCAGCAATCGCCCAATTGGAGCCTGTGCGACCCGAAGCAGCCGCTCCGACCGGTCCCGTCGGCGCTCCGCACCCGGGTCGCGTACGAATGAATAGCTCGGCAGGAAGCCTTGGGCAATTGCACTGCCATCATCCACGAGCTCTCTCTAAAGTATCAGAAGACAGACGACATGTAGTGCGTGAGACGGGCATCCATGGGATCCAAATGCACCAAGTGTGATAACGTATGTAGGTGCTAACCTCGTGACAGTTAGAATTGGGCGAATCTTTTCGCGGGCGACTGGCCAGTGTGGCGCTCTGTGTCTAACGGTAGGGGCGACAATGGGTGTCTAGCTTCGACTACAGCGGCCGGTACACTGGACTTGTCCATCGGTCGGGACGTCCATTGGGAGAACCGACGCACTGACGAGCATCGCGAGCCGCTGGAGCGAGCAGTAAAATGGACGTGGAGAAGCAGGAGGCGGAGCTTTCGACGCTCAAGGAGCAGCCGCGGCTGGTCTGGGCGTTGCGGCGGCTCTCGCGGCGCCTGACGCGGCGCCAGCAGCTGCTGCTGCTGCTGCTTCTTGCAGCGTGTCTCTCGACGGTGCTCGTCATGAACGTGGCTCGCCGCCGGTCGCATCGGCCCCCGCGTGCCCTCCCGACGCTCGGGTACCGGGCTGCGCATCTCTACGACCTCGGGATCGTCGACGGGGAGGTCCCAGACCCAGAGTACTGGACGGAAGAGGAGGCGACGGCGCCTCCAAGGAGCTGGGCGTGGCTCGAGGACGACCAGGAGGCGCCCAAGCGAGCGCTGCTGACGCCCGAGTACCTGCTGGACGCGTCCAAGAGCGGTGTTGGCGCCCAGAA
This sequence comes from Phytopythium oedochilum, assembly GCA_023338025.1. Lineage (NCBI taxonomy): Eukaryota > Oomycota > Peronosporomycetes > Pythiales > Pythiaceae > Phytopythium > Phytopythium oedochilum. Next base: position 51,452 of record JAADXX010000015.1, on the reverse strand, counting down.
GCTGGACGCCGACACAATCGGCAAGCATGTGCGCGTGCTGTGGATCGGAGACCTTAGCGGCGCGCCGGAGATGATCCTGGACTACCTCGAGCTCGGCTTCAACGTGACGGTGCACACGAGCGCGGACAGCATCCTCGATGGGTTCGTGCCGCACGTGCGCCGCGCGTACGAGCGCGCGATCCCGGCCGTCGCCGGCTTCGACTTCCTCAAGCTGCTGCTGCTGTACAAGCTCGGCGGGCTCGTCGTCGACGCGGACACGCGGCCGGTGGTGAACGCGACGGACATTGAGCTACCAGCGGGCTGCAGCGTGATGCTGGGCAAGGAGACGCACCTCCGGCCCGACCAGTTCACCAAGCCCATCTACCGGCAGACGGGCGGGCCGACGTACCTGTTCAACCGGCCGTTCCAGCTGCTCAACTGGGCCATGATGGCCACCGAGCCGCGCAACCGACACGTCGAGGAGTTCATCACGGCGTCCATGCGCCACTTCCTCGGCCTCCGGGACATGGAGTTCCTCTTCGTGCAGGACGTCGCGGGCTCCGGCATGCTGTCCGACTACGTCGCGCTGCTGCACGAGCAGCACGGGCTCGACTACGCGGCGGCGTTCAAGGACAGGAAGCGCCTGCGACCCATTGAGGGGCTCTGCATGCTCGACGACGAGCTGCGCGGCCGGTGGATCCGCCACGCGCACATGGCGACGTGGTACGTCTAGCACCGGCAGCAGCACACGCGTGTAACTAATAGGCATGGACGTGTGGGCAGTGAGCAGCAAGTGCGTCGCCATTGCATGAAGCCATGGCCTGATGGCATGGGTGAGACGCCGCTTGTGGGTACGGTGAAGGTGCTCATTTGCTGCCTTTCTCGTCGTATGCCCGCATGGCAGCCTCCATGCCGTATGCGAGTCCGCTTTTGTTAGTGCGTGTGTGGATTGTTCTTTTTACGAGTAGGCTATATGCAAGTTTCATGTATTTACACGGGGAACACGGGAACAAACGGCGTAGTTTACGTCTTCCCGCCAGTCAGCCGAGCTCCAAACGGCGTGCGCATTGCCACGGATTGGTCAAATGTACGTTTCAAGCTATCCGATTGGCTAGAATTTCGCCACGGCACCATGTGAAAGTTCGCTTTTTGGCGAAGAAAAGCGAGGGAAAGAGAACGGGGAGAGCGAGTCCGCCGCCATTACCAAGCCGAACGAGGGACGCACTCCGTGCTCGGCGACTGACGGGCGTCCGCGTCTCCCCCGTCTCCCGCGTCGCCCGCCACCCGCAGCAGCGCCCGCCGCCTCGCCTGCAGCCCGCGTCCGCGCGCTCTGCGGCCGTCTGGAGGCCGCTCGACGCTCGGAAACAGCGCGCGGGACGAAGGCGCTCAGCATCGGAGAGAAGTAAGCGCGACGACTGCGGTAGTGTGCGCGTCTGCCGCCAGCGTCCACGCCGCAATGACCACGTCGACGAGCATGTTCATGGAGACCGTGTCGCTGAACGATGACGCGCCGAGTGGTCCGGCGCCCTCGCCGTCTCCCGCCTTGACCGGCGCGGCGGGAGACGGCGGCGGCGCGGTGCTGGACGTCGACAGTCTAGAGGCGCAGTTTGCGCCGCCTGCAGCCGTCAAGCTCGCGGCCGACGCGGAGAACGGACACGCGCAGGCGACGGACCAGGTCGTGGTGGTCGTCGGCTCGGACGCAGGTGCCAACGGCAACGACGACCGTCGCAGCAACGAGTCGGTGGAGGTCGTCAAGAACACGCCCGTGCTGCCGAACCTGCGCGTGCCTCCGCTCAAGGCGCAGCTGGCGGAGGAGCGCGACTATGTGGACCCGACGCTGTTCTCGCCCGAGGTGTCTCGGCACGCGATGGAGGTCGCGCACCGGCGCGCCAAGGCCATCGCGTTGGAAGTCAAGGAGCTGATGGAGCTGGAGGGGGACCCGCCGGCGCCGCCGAGCGCCGGCGCGCGGCTGTCACCGCTCGAGGCCGTCGGGATCATCGGCGGCGCGTTCCTCAGCTCGTTCTCGCGCGTGAAGCAGATCGTCAAGAGCAGCGACACGGAGTACGACCTGCTGGCGGGCTCGTCGCCGTTGAGCAAGATGGAGGACCTGGACACGGACGGCGACGGGCTGCAGATCTCGCCGGACGCGTCCAAGGGCGACGGGCAGCACTTCCAGAGCCCGTTGCGCCGGCCGGCGCTCAAGCGCATCTCGGCGTACAGCGCGATCCCGACGGACAAGCCGCTGCGGCCGAAGAAGTCGCTGCAGTGGCACGACGACGTGCTGGACGGGGATGAGGAGTTCGTGGACGAGGCGGAGGAGGACGAGCTGGACGGGAGCGGCGGCGAGTCGTCGCCGCGCGAGACCAACTCGCTCGTGCTGGGCGGCAACTCGATCCTGCACTACAACAAGGGCGGCAACCTGACGCCGCGCAGCAAGAAGAAGCGCAAGAAGCTGGTCAAGACCATGATGCGGCGGCTGACCCCGCGCGAGAAGGAGGAGCTGTACCGACAGCGGCCGGACCTCATGATCGTGCCCAACTGGGCGCAGAAGTACCGCGAGGAGATCGCGGGCGAGGAGACGACGCGCTCGAGCCTCTGGCTCGTCATGTTCATCACGCTGCTGGCCGTGCTGCTCATAGTTTTAATATTCCTCATCGAGCGGCAGCACGCGCGCAACAAGCAGTAGTGAGGCGCCGCGCGCGAGGACAGAGGCCGATCGATACACACGCAGACACACAAACAAGGAGAATGCGCCGCCGTGAGCATTTTTGGACAGGGAACGCTGCTGTAGTGTCGGTATATCTCGCCCACAGGCACCGACGCTTTCAAGGCGAGAACTACGCGAATCCCGGGCCTCCGTCGACGTCACAAGCGCTGTAAACGTGCTATTTTCTTCGGCTTATCGACTCGCTCCCGGAACGGACGAGAGGGCGGTCGCGTTGGCCCCTTAAAGGCCGAGAAGACCGCCGCATCCGGCCGCGAGCCAAGCGCGAGCCAAGCGCGAGCCAGGCGCGAGCCAGGCGCAAGCGACTTAGTGGTGGCTGTAGTCGAACTTGCCGTTCACGCGCTTCCAGAAGTTACTCTTCTCCTTGTCCTCCTCTGTTTACATGCATCCAAGCCAAGAGCACAAGCGTGAGTCCGCTGTGTCACCCGCAGCACAAGCACAGAGCGCGAGCGAGCGACGTACGCGTGGCGCCGCGCGTGGGCAGGATGCCGCACACGACGAGCGAGATGCTGCCAGCCAGTACAAAAGCGACAGCCAGCGCGTCAGTTCTCCGCTGTAACTCGGATACAGACGGCCATACACAGAGCGACAAGAGCGAGGGAACGTACGCCGCGCCGATGAGGAAGGGCTGGAACGTCGGGCGCGAGGCCTCGTAGGCGACGAACTTGCCGAAGGGCAGCTTGTGCCATCGCACGACTTTTCCGGCGGCGGTCATGGTGCTCGGGGGAGGCAGGCGGGCGGGCGGGCGTCCGGGGCGCGGCGAGGTTCGGCTTCTGCCGTCTCTTGTTCGAGGGGCCAAAGGGGGGCGAAGAGCGCGCTTCCCGGCCACAAACGGCGCTCGGAGCCTGCGCAAACGTATATACCTGGGACACTCGATGTTAAACAGTACCGAGACCTCTCGGTAAAGTGAGAGGCTGCACTTTAGCGAGCACACGCGGTGCGAAACGTACTTGGCGCGACGATCTACGGTACTATTTAGTATGAAGCAGGTCATCACACCGCGAGCCTGCGTGTCTTTGCTGTTGTTTGGAGGGGTTTTCGCCTGACCGTTGCTAGTTGAGGGTCATCTCCATCCATCATCCGCCCTTGCGAAAGTTGCTGAATGAGGGCGTCACGTCGGTCCCCGACCGCTCATGTCTTTGCGCCCCCTCCCTGCTCCTTGGGAAACGAGAGGCCGACACCACCAGCAAGCCGGCCGACAGTCCCGAAAGCGCTCCCGCCCTCCTTCCCGAAGAAGCCGCCGCGACCGACGAAGCCATGAGCCTCATCCGCCAGTCCCTCCGCGCCCTCAAGGCCGGTACGTGTGCGCTCCGTCCCCTCCTACCCACACACACTGTATGATAGAGACCACGCACGTCCGACCAAAGATCTGACGACGCCTGGGATGATCGCAACGTATGCTTGCTTGTGCGCGCGCCTGCCTCTCAGTGCCGACGACGTCGGTGCTGCGCCCCGCCACGGCGCGCTTCGCGTCCACTGCGGCCCCGGCCGCCTCGGACGACGAGGTCGTCATCCCGGAGGTGCACCAGACGCTCGAGTGGTGCCTGTCGACGCCGCCCCCGGTCCACCAGTTCGAGGAGCCGCCGCTCGTGATCGAGACCTACGGCCCGGTCGACCCGTACGCCCACTAAGCGCCTCGCCGCGCGTGCTGCTCTTTCGGCGCGCGCCCACGTCCGCCGCCTTGCCGCCCGGTCCCCGTCCTCGCGCTCGGGGCCGTCGGTAGTATTTTGTAGTTGCCAGCGCGGCTGAGCGAGGAGGCGAGGAGGGAACGCCGACAGAGGAGTTCGACCGACGGCGATGCAGTTTGGTGATCTTGCGACCGCGAGGGGCGCGCTCGCTTCCCTGTGTCAGGGCGGTGCTGTTAACGTATGACCGGCACGCACAGAGCGCCAGGGGAGAGGGGTCAACCTTGCTGCACGTAATGAACAATGAACATGCATCAAAGCACCCGGAGTCGTCTTCGTCGTCGAGCAATACTACTAGGTAGCTGCATCCTTGTTGTGCCTACCGATACAAGGAGAGTCTAGTGATCGATGGCGGCTTCATGGTGGCTCAAGCCTTCACGGCGTTTGGCTGAGCTAGAGGTGTGTACTTTGCTGCGTGGCGTGTGCTTTAAACATACTTGGATGTCGACCACACCTCTATCACGGATCCCTCGCGCCTTCAACGCGTTCCTGTCCACGACCGCAGCCTACCGGACGCCCTCACCCCCCCCCCGATCTCCGGCTGGTTACAGCACGTACGCGACCGTGTCTCCGAGCGCGCCGCCGATCATCGTGCCGAGGCCCGGACGCACGAACGTGCCGACCGCGGCGCCGATCCCGCCCGTGATGACGGCGAGACCCGAGCGCGAGGCGTTGCGCAGCGTCAGCTGGGCGAACGACTGGCCGGGCGTCGAAAGCTCCGCGTCCTCGCTCTCGCCGTCGCGCAGGTGCTTGCCGCCCTTCTTGCCGCCCTTGTTGTTGGTGAATTTCCGGTACAAGATCACAATGAGCTGCTGGGTCTGGTGGCAGTTCAATCAGCGCACAAGGAGAGAGAGAGAGAGACGCGCGTTAGCATCCAGTAGTAGTACGGACCGAGCAATGGTAGGACCAGCTCGGCCTACCTCCTCGACCAGGAAGATGGCGAGGTGGCCCAGGATGCTGGCGCGCATGCCGGTCTTGAGCATCAGCGCCGCTGACGCGAGCCGGCTGGACGTGCGCAAGTACTTGCGCGTCGCCGACTTGCTAATGTCTGCGGTCAGACAGCAGCAACGTCACGGTTAGCTCGCGGTTGTCACCACCGCCACTACGGCGCGCCAAAGGGAGCGACGCACCCTTGACGAGCTTGCCGACGATCTGCGGGCGGAAGTAGATGAGCGCGACCTCCTCGAGCGAGCGCGTGTACGTCGAGATGCTGAGAGACTTGGCGAACGACTTGGAGCACGCGCGCGTGAACTCGTCGGCCGAGGGCGGCGAGAACGCGGGCTTCTTGTCCACGTCCTCGAAGCCGTCGTCGTCCTCCTCGTCGTCCTCCTCCAGGTCCAGCGACGCCACGTACGCGTTGAAGACCATCAGGCCCTGCATGGCGCCCGTGCGCACGGCCAGGATCGCCACGTCCTTGGGGTAGAAGTGCTTGAAGAAGGGCTTCTTGTCCGCCAGGTAGTACTTCTCGTGCGCGCGGACGCTCATCTTGGCGGCGTCTGCGGACGATCAGCGGGCGACAGGAGACCTACCTCTCTCGACGAGCGAATGTGGGGCGTCCACGCAAGCGTATCCGACTCTGCATTACGCCCATGTTGTTGGCGTAAGTGTGTCGCGTGGCTTTGTCCCGGAACAGCGGGATGCTGCATCCACTTCCGTCTGTCACGGTACTAATATTCACTGTAACGAGGTTTTTGCTTTAATGACGTATACGTCAAACGGATTCGTCGACTTTCTTGAAGTCTGGGCAGCGCATTCGACGCCAAAGACGCCGGAGAGACTCCTCCATTCTCCTCCTCGCTCCCCGCTCCTCCCTCCGCACTACCAGCAGCATGGACGACGAGGCCATCAGCCGCGTGTTCCAGCGCGATGTGTGCGCCGGCCGCGTGGCGCTCGTGACGGGCGGCGGCTCGGGCATCGGGCAGGAAATCGCGGTCAAGCTGGCGCAGTTCGGCGCCAAGGTGGCCGTCATGGGCCGCCGCGCGGCCGCGCTGCAGGAGACCGTGGACGCACTTTCCCGCCAGGGCCTCGCGCGCTCGGTGCTGGCCGTGACGGGCGACGTGCGCAAGCCCGAGGACGCGGCGCGCGCCGTCGAGCAGACGGTCGCGGCCTTCGGCAAGCTCGACGTGCTGGTCAACTCGGCCGCCGGCAACTTCCTCGCGGCCGCGGACCAGCTGTCGACCAACGCGTTCCGCACGGTGCTCGACATCGACTCGGTCGGCACGTTCAACATGTCGCGCGCGGCGTTCCCGGCGCTGCGCCGGAGCGGTGGGGACGCGCGCATCGTCAACATCTCGGCCATGCTGCACCGACCCGCGACGTGGTACCAGGTGCACGCGTCGGCCGCCAAGGCCGCCGTGGACAGCGTCACGCGCACGCTCGCGCTCGAGTGGGGCGAGTTCGGCATCCGCGTCACAGGCGTCGCGCCCGGGCCGATCGCCGACACGGTCGGCACGACCAAGCTCGCCGGCGACGTGGACGGCGAGTCGCTCCGCGAGTTCTACGCGCGCTCGGTGCCCGTCGGCCGCGCCGGCACCAAGTGCGACATTGCCGCCACCGTGCTGTTCCTCGTCTCGCCCGCCGGCTCGTTCATCTCGGGCGACGTGCTCGTCGTGGACGGCGGCAGCTACCTGTACCGCCAGCCGGCGATGCCCCGCGAGACGCTCGCCGCCTGGTCCAAGCAGATGGAGAAGAAGGTGCGCACGGACGGCCCCAAGGCCAAGCTGTGAGCCCTCTAGAGGACTGCTGGCTGTACGATGGCATTGTAGAGATCCACACGGCGTTCACACGTCTCAATCTGTAATAGGTGGTGGCGTCTCGTGCCGTGCATTCCTCATGCAATGGTCAGTGACTCGTGAACTCTTGTCGTCGCGCGCAACCTGCGCTTCAGTATGTCAGCGTCGCCTCGGTGCCGACTGGGGACAGCAGCACGGGCTGCTCGTCCAGCGTCGCTGCGTCTGTAGCGCCTTCCGCCGTCTCCACAGCGGCCGCAGTCGCCGCCACCGCCATCGCCATCGCCATCGCTACTGGCAGCGGCGTGTCCGGCAGCGACGGACGAAAGGTGCTGTTCATGGGTCGACCAGGGTGGGAGCCGCCCAGGTACGAGGGCAGCGACGTGAGCGGGATGCCGTGCTTCTGCGCCGTCTCGAGGAAGCTCCCGCCCTCCTTCTGCTCGTCCGCAGCCAGCACCGTTAGCGCTGTGAACGCAGCCACCGCCATAACACTAGCGAGCCAAGGACCCCCCCTCCATGTGTACTTACAAAGACCTGGATCTTCTCGCGGGTGTCCGGGTCGATGAGCGTCGAGATGACCTTCCAGGCGCCCCAGAAGACCATGGGCGCGTTCACCAGGTACAGCCGGTGCAGCGTCTCCGGGTAGTAGTGCTGGCCCACGTCGAAGATCGGCTTGAGGTGGTGCAGCATGCTGCGCGAGACGTGCTTCATGCCGAGCCCGCGCAGGTCCACGATGCAGATGTGCTTGTACACGCGGCGGCCGAGGCGGAGAGAGATGGCGGCCTTCTCCCACTGGATGCGCTCCATGTACTGCGCACGGTGCGGCAGCAGCGCGTCCACGTGCTCGAAGCTGGCGAGGAAGCCGTCCATGCTGATGTCGCTGATGCGGTCGACCGCGATCACGTGTCCGTCGGCGTCCTCGCCGTACATGAGCCCCGGCCAGCACTCGAAGTAGACCTTGGCCATGTCCAGCTCGCGCGTGAGCACCGAGTCGACCTGCAGCTTGTCTCGCCACGCCAGGATGCCGCGGGTCTCGTCCAGCGTCGTCTGCAGCCGGTTCTTCTTGTGCGCGAACGCCCGCGCCGCGCGGATCGCCAGGTCGTCGGAGCACCGGTCGCCGAACTCGGCCTTGATGGCGGAGAAGAACGGCAGGTCGGCCGGCTGCAGCGGCGCCGATTCCTCCGTCGGCATGGCTCCTTGGTCTGCTCTGCTGGGCTGGGCTGGCAGATAGACAGAGACAGAGAGACACGTGCGCGATCGGACGAGATTGTGAGAATGGCGATGCGAGGAGGCACCATCGGCGATCCAAGGGCGTTAATTTAGACGCCGCGTCCCAGCGATTCAAAGCCCAGACGGTCAACGGCGAGGAAGCGAGGAGGATTCGACCGCTGACCAGCAGCGGAGAGGTATTTCTGCCGGCGCCAAGGACGACGCCCAGCTATATTTGCAAGCGGGTCAGACTCGCAGACAGGAGCGACACCAAGAGGAGCAAGGGGCGGGGAGGGCAAACTCTTCCGTGTGTGTGTCTGTGTGTGCCTGCGTGTGACCGACCGATCATACGGCGCACCGTCCTCCTCCTCCTCTCCACTCTAGCTTGGCTGCATGCGCGGCTTGGCTGGTCCAACGGCGCGTCTAGGCGCGGGTGACCTCCCAGTCCTCGACCGTGCGCTCGAGCACGTCCTCGGGCGTCGTGTCGAACGGACCCGTCTCTAATGAAGGATGGTGGGCCAAGCAGTAGCAGCAGCAAGAAGAAGGCGTTAGGACAATTGGATGGGAGCTCGCGACGCTACAAGTAGGAGAGACCGCACCTGTTCGTCGCGGGGTGTGGCGCTCCTTGAGCACCTCGGGCTTGGGGATGATCGTGCCCGTCTTCTTGGACACGCGCACCTTTTCTCCGTCGTCCGTGAAGCGGATCGCGATGCGCGTCGGCTTGCTGCAGCATTATCCATGTGCTCTACAAGTTAGCGTCTACCAACCAGTCTTCGCCTGTTCCTGCCGCTCTAACCGACGAGAACGCACCCGATGGACGGGTCGACGAGGTTCACATTGCTGTAGTGGATCGGCCCGGGCGCCAGGTACGAGCGGCCGGCCGCGGCGGGCGTCGACTTGACGTAGCGGTGGTGCTGTGCGCCACTTCCGAGCGTTAGAGGCGCGTCCCTGAGCCGCCGGCCGGGCGAACCGCACGCACCATGTTGAGGTTCTCGACGATGACCTTGTTCAGCTCGCGCGCGACGCTTACGACCTGGCCCTGCTTGCCCTTGTGCGGCCCACTGATCACCTCGACCTGGTCGGACCGAGCGAACGTCAGTCTCTCGGTCTCTCTTGGTCTCTCTTGGTCTCTCGCTCTCTCGCTATGAACGCACCGTGTCGCCGCGGAAGATGTGCCAGTTGTTGACCAGCTCGATAGGCTTGGACTTGCGGCGAGGGCCGCGACGGAACGCCAGCGGGATGCGCGTCGCCATGGTGTCCGTCCACTCCTGCGCGTCGCGTTGGCCGGTGTGGTCGCTCGATATCCCCCACAACAACTCGGTGGCCGTCGAAAGCCGCCGACAACTACCGTCACAATCGTCTAAATCAATTGTAAGCAAGTCGCGTGTGATTCGTTGAAAATGAAACATTTACTTTGCGAGGTTTTATATAAGAATTTTCCTTTTTTCTAAAAAATCAAAAATATTTGCAAACATAGCGTACCCTCGTACCCTCGTCCCCACTGACGTAACCGAGGGAAGCCGCCAGGAGCCACCAGAAAAGTCGGCGAAACAAGAGCTGCTCGCCCCACTTTAGCCCGAGAAGGATCGCCACCACCGCTTCCCTCGGCTCCTGGACGCCTGCCCACCCCTATCGCGCGCGCCTCGCCCCCTCCCCCTGTTGTCCCTACCCAGCGCCATGTCGGACGCCGAAGTGGACACCGCCGCGGCCTCGCCGCCGCCGGCCCCCGTGGAGAAGAAGGAGAAGAAGAGCAAGAAGTCGGCGGTCGCGGACGGCAGCGCGCCGTCGGCCGAGCTCGAGGACCTGGCGGCACTGCTGGCCAAGTCGAAGAAGAAGAAGAAGACCAAGAAGGTCAAGAAGGAGGCTGAGGAGGGCGGCACGGAGGCCGGCGAGCCCTCGTCGGCCGCGGACGCGGGCACCTCGGGCGACGCGTCCGTGCTGGTGCAGGACCCCGCGACGTACGCGTACAAGGACGATCTGCTGGCGCGCATCATGTCGAAGCTGCACGAAAACAACCCGGAGCTGACGGACCGCAAGCGCTCGACGATGAAGCCTCCGCAGCTCATGCGCGTGGGCACGAAGAAAACGCTCTGGGTCAACTTCCAGGAGATCTGCCAGATGATGCACCGCAACCCGGAGCACGTGCTGCAGTTCACGCTCGCCGAGCTCGGCACGGAGGGCTCGATCGACGGCAACCAGCGGCTCGTCATCCGCGGCCGCTACGTGCCCAAGTACATTGAGAGTCTGCTGCGCAAGTACATCACGGAGTACGTGTCGTGCCAGATGTGCCGCCGGCCCAACACGACGCTCACGCGCGACTCGGTCAGCCGCCTCTACTTCGTCCACTGCCAAGACTGCGGATCGTCCCGCTCGGTCGCCGCCATCCGCTCGGGTTTCCACGCCGCCACGCGCGCCGACCGACGAGCAGCCCGCAAGTAACCGGAGCCTCCTGGGTCGGGTCGGGTCAGGTCGGGTCGGGTCAGGTCGGGTCGGTCCCCAGCCAGCCAGCAGCGCTTGGCTTCCTCCCATCTCTCTTGGGCTGGCTGCAGTCCGTTATGGAGGGAAGACAAGTGGACGCTGCTGCTGCTGACAATGGGACGCGCCGGCTTCTTCGTCTGCGTGCGAGCCATGGCTTGTCCTCGCTCCGTAGCAAGCAGCTCGAGCCCACGGCTTTCCTGATTAGAATCGAGTTTTAGTAGGCCGCTATCAGTGTAGGGGGCAAGCCGCCGGGTAACAGCAGCAATGGCCGTTGTGGACGAGTCCTCGCCGTTCTCTGCTTTGCGATGCGATGCGATGCGATGCTTTGCCATCTACTTGGCCACAAACTTGTCGTCTATTGTGTCGGCTCGCCCTGCCACCGCCTACCTCTCTTGGCGTCTACTTGGAGCTTTTTCGGCGCTTACCACCCGCGTTCGTCGACTCACCAGCGCGCTTCAAGCCGGCAGACTGCTCGCCGCTGGGCTTAGTGATCGTAATGTGGCGATCGAGGCCTTCGCCGACGCTCACGTGCTCGAGGCCGAGCCGCTCGGCGCAGTCGTGGGCCAGCAGCCGCTCGAACCCGTTCAGGTTGGCGTCCAAATGCATCGCCTCGGTGCTCTCCGACTCCAAGTACGCTTCGATCTTCTTGACGAGCGTGTGCGAGCTGCCAGTCGAGATGCCGGGCTTGCGGTTCGCAGGCGGCGCGGCCAGCGGCTTCTTGGCGGCCGGACGAGCGGCTGGACGAGCGACAGGAGCAGCCAAGGGCATCTTCTCGTCGTCCGAGCCCTCCGACTCCGACTCGGAGGACGACGAAGACGAGGAGGAGGAGGACGAAGCGGCCGAAGCGACGACAGGAGCAGGAGCAGCCTTCGTCACCGGCGTCTGGACAGGTTTGAGGTCGTCAAAGTCCGACTCGGACGACGAGTCCTCGTCGTTGGTCACCGTGAACACAGCGGCAGCGACAGGCTTGTGCACAGGCGCCGGCTTCTCTTCTTCGTCTTCGTCTTCATCGTCGCTCGACTCGGAACTGATCTCGGCCGGTTGGGTCACCACAGGCTTCTTCGCGGCGGCCACGACTGATCGAGACGGTACCGACGAGGAAGCGGCCTGGTCGCCATCGTCGCTGTCCTCCTCCTCTTCCTCCTCTTCCTCCTCTTCGTCGCTGTCCGAGTCGCTCGACAAGTCGTACTTGGGGACGCTCTCGACAAACTGCCGCGCCTCCTCCTTGGCGCTCCACGTCGGCGCCACACTCGCCGCAGTACTAGCGACAGGCTTTTGCTCTTTAACCACAGCCTTGATTGCCTTCTTTGTCTTCTTCTCGGTCTTCTTCAGACCTGCCACTGCTCCGACGATCGCGGTGCGGACGTGCGACCGCAGGCTCTTGAACTTGTGGACGGACGCGTCGCACGACTCGCAGTAGTCGACCTCGCACTGCTCGCACTTGACGTCGGCCGTCGCCTTCTCGCACTCGCCGCACGTTGGCTTCTTCTCGGCTGGCGGCGGCAACAGCGAGCGCTTGTGCTTGGCCATGACCTTGGCGCGGTGCGCGGCCGCGTCGCACGCGTCGCAGTACAGCGCGTTGTCGCAGTTCATGCACTTCCACCGCGCTGCGCCGCTCGTCTCGCACTCAATGCACGTCCGGTCGTCACTGTCGTCGTCTGCTGCTGTCTCCATCGCTTCGACGTCTTCGTCGCTCTCCGACTCGCTCTCGACCTGCTTCGACTGCGGCTTCTGGCTCGGAGCGACCAGTGTCTTGGCCACAGCCGTCGTAGTATGAGTCTTGGTGGCCGACGCGACGGGCTGCACGTGAAGGAACGTGCACTGGTCGCCGCGCGCGCAGACGCCGCTGGCAAAGTACGCGCACGGCCGCGTCTTGGCCACGGCCGCCGGGTTGACCACTGGCGTCGGGTGGCTGCTGCCCAGGACGTGCGCGAACCGGCAGGTGGCGCCGAGCGAGCAGAGTCCGCGCGCAAAGTGGCGGCAGACAACGCTGCTCGGGATGCTGCTCACGTCCGTGGCGACCACAGCGGGCGCTAGCGTTGCGACCGGCGTCTTGGGCTTCGTCTTGGGCTTCGTCTTGATCTTGGGCGGCGCCGAGACCTCCGCGGGTGCGCTGCTCCCCTCAGGCTTCAAATGGTAGTACCTGGCAACGCAGCCACAGGGTCAGCAGCTTGTATAACGAGCCAGCAATGGCAAAGGCGGACGCACGCACTTGCAGAGGTCGCCCTTGCGGCAGACGCCGGCCAGGAAGCCGCGGCACGGCCGGCTCGTCTTGGAGAACTGCGGCACGAGCTTCACCGAGACGGCCTGGCCCTCGACGACCTGTTGCTCGGTGCATACACGCGGGTAATTAGGCGCCTGCGGAGTGCTGCACAGTTGTTAATGGGCCGCGTACCGCTCCGTTGGTCGCCTTGACGGCCTTGTCGGCCGCGCGCTTGGCGCTGAAGACGACATGTCTGTCGCGCGCGCACACTCCGTCAGCACCACGCATACATATATATAGAGAGGTAGAGCAGCTGGATGGCAGCCAGACAGACAGACAGCGCCGACGTACGCGCCGTTGTAGCCGTCGCGCTTGACGCGCAGCACGGCGCCGTACGGGCGGAAGACGTTCATGAGCACCGCGTCGCTCACGCTGTCCGCGAGGCCGGCCACCTGCACGGCCACCTCGGCGTCCGTGCCGCCCATCGTCCAGAAGCGCGAGGAGCTGGGGAGCGCTGGAGCAGGTCGAGCGCCAAGGTGCCGGAGGACCTACCAGGCGAAGAATGGCGCGTGACAGTCGGTGGAGCGCGATAATCCTGTCGTATTCGATATCGGATACGGGAGGCGTTTCAGCATGTTTACGTGAAAGTGTGACTTTGCATGCAAAAATTGCTATAATGAATATATATCATTTGGTAAATATAGGAGTGGTTATGAGAGGTTTCGCTCGCGCAGCTCACTTGTCGACGCCTGCGCAAAGCAATGGAGCGCGTCAATGAAGTCGCCGCCCTTGAGGCGCTGGTGCGGCCGCTGGGGGCCTTCGAGCGCGAGGAGAAGAAGGAGGAGGACATGGCGGATGTAGAGATGGTCTCAGCGTTCGAGCAGCCTAGTGGGCGGAGAGGAGACGCCGAGAGCCGGCCCGGAGATGACGGCGAGGAAGACGCGGACGATGAAGAGGAGGAAGAGGAAGAGGTGCTCGTGGTGCTGGAGCTGTGCGACTTCAAGAACCACCCGGTGTTCGACGACTACGCGAGTCTGACGCTCGAGGTGAGCTCTGCCTCCTGTTAATAAGGACCGAGAAGAGAGCCATCGTGTGTCGACCGCTACTGACGCGTGCTGCTTGGTACGTCAAGGGCCTGGACTCGGCGGCGCCGACGCTCAAGATCGGCGAGTTCACTCTGCACGGACAGCTGGAGGAGACGGTGGGCACGAGCTTCTTCTACGACACGACGGAGCGCGCGCCGGACAACGCGTACCGTTTCGCCGGGCAGACCGTGCGCAAGATCAAGTTCACGATCGAGCCGCCGGAGCAGCCGCCGACCCAGCTCGCCTAAGACGGACAGCGCGACGTGGGCGGAGCGCGGTCGGATGCGTGGCTAGCCTCCATGACTCGCGGTTTGTACCATACGCAGCGTGTCAAGGCGACGCGTCGAGCCACCAGCGGCGCTTGGCTCGTGGCTCCTCGATCCATCCACTCGCATTGGTACTCTGTGTGTGTGTGTGTGTTACGTTGTACTCCTGCTCGAAATGGAGCCGATGCCTACCGAGCAAAGGACACGGACGGGAGCGACTGGATAGCGCGTTGAAGCACGAAACAGACCGCTCGCCGTGTCCATACTGCCGCCGAGGATGGAGCTCTGTCCCAGCTCCACTCCGAGCAGGACGCCGCCCCCTCGCGCGCCTTAACGGTAGAGCTGCTCGACCGAGAGGTTCTTGGCGATCTCGAACTCCCACTTGTCGCCGTTGGCGAGCAGCTTGGCCTTGTCGTAGAGCAGCTCCTCGCGCGTCTCGGTCGCGAACTCGAAGTTCGGGCCCTCGACGATGGCGTCCACCGGGCACGCCTCCTGGCAGAAGCCGCAGTAGATGCACTTGGTCATGTCGATATCGTAGCGCGTCGTGCGGCGGCTGCCGTCCGCGCGCGGCTCCTGTATACGGATACACACACAAGAGGCATCGTCCAGCGTCAGACGTCTATAATGGACGGCATAACCACCGGAATGGCCGCCGATAGACAGTGACTTAGAGATAGGGAGAAGCAGCACGCACCGCCTCGATAGTGATGGCCTGCGCGGGGCAAATGGCCTCGCAGAGCTTGCACGAGATGCACCTGCCGATCCGCCTCGTCAGTCTCACTCCTCCTCCAACTTTACAGCAAGCACTATCGAGAAAAAGTAGGAGACGCACCGTTCCTCGCCGCTCGGGTAGCGGCGCAGCGCGTGCTCGCCGCGGAAGCGCGGGCTGAGCATGCCCTTCTCGAACGGGTAGTTGATGGTGACCTTGCGCTCGACGTGGATCTCCCACGAGAGCCACGTGGCGCGGAACACGTCCGTGAGGAAGAACGTGTTGGACAGCTTCTCGATCACCTCGCCCCACGAGGGCTTCTCCGGCGCGGGCGCCGCCGCCGAGCTGAACCCGCGGGCCGCCGCCGCCTTGGCCGCCGCCTGCGCCTGGTGCGCGCGCACCGCCGCCGCCGAGCGACGCAGCATCGTCACGTTCATCGCCGCCGTCCGTGCGTCCACTTCGGGTCGCTCGCTTTCCGGTAGTCCAGCCAGGGAGGGGCGTCCGTGGACCGCTCGTCGTCCGTGAATCACCTGCCCAGGTCACTGTTGAATAATTTATCACTGAATACTATTTGTTGAGGGCAATCATTGATACTGGAACTGAATATGACAATATAAGATCAGGATAAAATCGAGATCAAACCAGTTCATTTGGGATAGCGACTGTTTCACTTGTGTCCACTATGTCGTCACTGACATGAGACTATTCACAAATTGCAAACAAATGTGTAAAACAAAGTCGCGCGAAGGTTGCTTAAACGTTGCTGGACGGTCGTCTGAGCGCATACCGTGCGCACCAGTGGCGAAGCGCTCTTCCAAAACGACTGCGACCAAGCAATCGCGAAAGCCCAAGAGGTCGCGAGGTTGACGACCATGGGCGGCGCCGCGGAGGGCTCCTCGGGGGCGTTCGTGCTCTGCAAGGTGCGTCACCGCGTCCGCAACGACGCGTAGATACTGCTGCGCGCTTCTTGCGCTATGAATCGGTATCTAGAGCCTGTAATAACGCGATCGGCGCTTGGCTGGACTAGGTCCGGCACAATGTCAGTCTGTCGCCGTGCCACATCGGCGAGCCGCGCATGGGCGTCGAGCAGGAGATGACGTCGCTGCTGATGCAGTACTCGGAGCGCGTGCAGGGCGTCGTGCTGGCGTTCGACAAGCTGGAGCTCGAGACGCCCGCGGGCTTCATCATCAACGAGATGCCCTACATCCACTGCAAGGTGCGCGCGGACGCGCTCGTGTTCCGCCCGCGCGCGGGCATGCGCCTCCAGGGAACGGTCAACAAGATCGGCAGCAACCACATCGGCATGCTCTTCGCCGGCGTGTTCAACGGCTCGGTCGCGGCCGCCGAGATCCCCAAGGGCTTCGTGCACAACTACCACCAGGACTGCTGGTACGTTGCAACGCGTTCGACGATCCACTATACTAGTGGCTTGTGCTCTGGTGCTGATGATGCCTTTATGGTCGCTGTGCGTAGGCTCGGAGAGGACGGCTCGTCCATTGGGGTGGAAGACACGGTCGAGGTCAAGGTGCTCAAGGTGCACGTCGCCGGCGGGATGATCGCCATTGAAGCGACCATGCGGTTCAAGGGCGCCAAGATCACCACCGCATCGTCCACGAAGCGGAGCAAGAAGAAGACGTTCGCGGACGAAGAGGACGAGGAAGAGCAGAAGCTAGAGCAGCCTGTTGTCGTCTCGGAGACGAAGAAGAAGTCCAAGAAGCGCAAGCATGTCGAGGCGCCGGTGGCGGAGCAGCAAGAGGCCGATCCGGTGGTCGTCAAGAAGGAGAAGAAGAGCAAGCACAAGGACAAGGACGAGAAGAAGAGCAAGTACAAGGACAAGGACGAGAAGAAGAAGCACAAGAAGAAGAAGTCCAGAGCCGAGTAGAGCGAGCGGCGCGCATGGCGTAGGCGATAGAGTCGGCGAGACTGCTGCAGAGATGTGGGCAGCCAGCCGCTGCATGCTGCGTGTTGAATTATGTTGTGTCCATTGTGCGCTTTTGGTGCTCCGTTGCGTTGCTCCGTGGATCGTCGCAGAGCACGAGGCAAGCGTGCCCAGTTCACATACCGAGTCGGAAAAGCAAAGGGCGTGCATCTATCAAACCATGCTGTCTCGCGCAGGGTCGTGTCGACCAGGAAGATCGCCAAGCAGCGTCGTCAAGCTTACCGCCGCCAGGTCTCCTTCATCAGCTTAATGTCCGCGAGGTCGTCCTGCAGGATGCTAGTCAGGTGCTCCAGACCCTGACGCTGCTGGTCCAAGAACTATCGGAGCCGAAAGAGACGCGCACTGATCAGTCAGAACCTCACCGGCAACGTCACGATAGTGCACTCGCAGCAAACCAACCTGATACATGCGCTGGAGATCGTCTGGCGTGAGCTGGTGGGCTGATGGCGCTCCCTGCGGCAGCTGCTGAACGCGTTGGAGCGTCACGACGTCGTTGAGGCGGGCCTTGTACTGTCCCGGCGAGTCCAGCAGCGTCTGCAGCTTCTTGAGCGCCGCTCTGATGGTCAACGCCGCGGCACAATCCATTAGTCCAGGTGCCAAACACGATGCTCAAGCCAGCAAACACGCACGCTAGGTCCAATTCTTCGCGCTGCAGCGGCTTGCCGAGGTTCTGCAGGAACTCAATGTCCTTCATGACCTGTATGCCGATACACAAGCAGAGCGGACGCGTTAGCTTCGCCGCCACACGTCTTCATATCAACAACACCCGTCTCGACCACAAACCAACCTTGACAAGTGCGTGGAAGAGCTGGACGTGCTCGTGGCGGCACTTCTCGAGCTTCTCCTCGGTCGCGCGCGTGTGCTTCTCCATCTCCTTGAGCTGTCCGCGCAGGTCGTCCGTGAACGAGTTGAGCTTGTCCGCGTGCGTCTGCTGCGCCTGGATGCGCTTGAGCAGGTCGCCGAAGCCCACGACCGGCACCGGCACGAGGTTGGCCGGGTCCGGGTTGTCCAGCTCCGCCTGGGTCCACAGCCGCTCGCTCACGTGGCCCGGGCGGACGTACAGGTGCCGCTTCGTCGGGTCCACCTGGTTGTACATGAGGAACTTGAACCGCGATTGAGCCGGGTCCTGGTACGCATACTTGACCGTGTTGAGCTGCGCGACGGACGCGTCGGCAGCCGACAGGATGATAGGCGGGGGCGCCGTAGACGCTGCCGCTGCGGGCGCCGCTCCGAACGCGGTCCCGGCCGCAGGAGCCGCCGTCGACGCTCCGAACCCTCCAAACCCCGGTGTCGCGGTCGACGCTCCGAACCCTCCGAGCCCCGGCGTCGCGGTCGACGCTCCAAAGCCGAAGCCGGAGCCCGCAGGCTTGGGGGCGGTGGTGCTCCCGAAGCCCCCAAAGAGCGACGAGCCGCCGGCAGCCGGCGCGGTCGAGGTCGCAGCGCCGAATCCCATGGTCGGCCCCGTCGTCTGGCCGAAGAGCGAGGGCTTGGGCGACGCTGCGCCAGTCGCTCCGAAGCTGAAGCCCGAGCCCGAGCCGAAGCTGGACGTGGCGGCGGGCGCGGCTGCCGTCCCGCCGAAGCTGAAGCCGCCGCTAGCAGGCGCTGCGGTCGTGGCTGCCGTGTTCCTGAAGCTAAAGGACGAGGCGCCGCCGGCCGGCGCGGCGGTCGCCGTCGTCGTCGGAGTCGCGCCAAAGCCGAAGCTGCCGGTCGACGTTGCAGGCGCGGCCGTCGACCCGCCAAAGCTGAAGCCACCGCCGGCAGTAGGCGCAGCTGCCGTCCCGCCAAAGCTGAAGCCGCCGGAGGACGGCGCCGCGGCGGGAGCGGCGGCGGACGGAGCGCCAAAGCTGAAGCCGCTCGAGGCGGCGGGGGCGGCCGTCGCGCCGCCGAAACTGAAGCCACCGGCGGCCGGGGCCGCGGCGGACGTCACGCCGAACATGGAGAGCAGCGGGCGGGCGACCGGGGTGTCGGCCGGGGGAGCGGGCGCGAGGGAGAAGGCGGCGGACGGACGCGGACCTTCCGGCGCTTGGAGTAATGTAATGTAGCTTCCCGCGCGCTCGGCTGCCTCCAGTTGGTCAAGCGGCGCATTTTGTACGCTTTGATTGGTGGAAAAGGAGTTGCTACAGCTATTTCAACGAATGAGCGCATGGTTACGATGCAGCTTAAATGCGCTCTCTGTAGCATGTAGTGTTAGTCAATTTTATAATAGGTTGATCGGATTGGCTGAAAATATTTGAATACGTCTCTTGCATTGGTGGAAAATGCGTCAAATTCGAGCGATTTGCGTGCGTCAGACACTCGGCGGCAAAAACGCCCAATTGCACCGGCGTGGGACGCTGCTGGCCGCACCTCCTGCCGCCGCGCCTCTAGCGCCCTCCTGCGCTTCTAACGCGGCCAAACAGAGCTTCACCGCGTCCCTCTATTCGTCCGCTTCGTCTGCGTGTGCCATGGTCGTGGGCCGAGTGAGCGGCGCTCTGGGCAGCAGCAGCAGTAAGAGTGTCAATGCGCAGAGCGCGGCTGGGACCACAAACGGCTGCAACGACCGCGCGGCCACCGACTCAGCCGCAGTGGAGCGCATGCTGGATAGCGGGAGCGTCGGCGAGGCTGTCGAGTGGGTCGACTCGCTGCTCGGCCGATCGGAGAGGCGGGTGGGTACGCTCGGGTCTGAGCAGGAGGCGCGCCGACTGGTGGCTGTCAAGTTAAAGCGACTCGCGACGCTCAAGCGCGCTGTGGAGACGCTGGAGACGACTCTACGCCGGCATCAACTCGGCTTTGCACTCGAGTTGGCGCCGGGTCTCAGTGACCACTTCTGGGACGGACAGCAATGCCGAGACGGAGAGCAGCGAAGGTTCCCGCTGTCGTACGCACAGCAGCAAATGCTGGCGCTGCAGCAGATGCATCCAGACAGCGCGACGTACAACGTAACGCGCGCTGTGAGAGTCGCTGATGGTGTGCCGCTGGACTTGGAGGCGCTGAGCGCTTCGGTGCGCTTACTGTTGGCCAAGCACGAGACACTTCGCACTCTATTCGCGCCGGACCCTCTCGGCTGCGATCCCCAACAGAGCGTGCTGCCTCTCGACCACTATCGAGTGAGAGCCGACGCAGACGAGAGCTCCACTCACCCGCTAACCAGATCAATCCTTCGCGTTGTGGACTGGACTGGACCAACGGAGGCGTATGACGATGACGAAGCGGTTGGCGCCTTCATCACTGCGCACTCCGTGTCGGCGCCGTTTGACTTGGCGCACGAACTTCCCGTTCGCATCGCTGCAATTCGTGCTGTTGCGCCAGACAATGGCGGGCCCTCTGCTCGTGCTGGCGAAGTCCGTTGGACGCTAGTGGCGGTGCTGCATCACATTGCTACCGATGGCGCATCAAGCGCGATCTTCTGGCGAGATCTCTTCGAATTGTACGCGTCCTCGTTGGCACCTGCAATCTTCGATGCAGACCGTGCGGTCGACACCGTGACGACCGAAAGACGCGTCGTTCGCTATCGTGACTACGCTGTGTGGCAGCGCGAGCGGGTCCAATCTGGAGCGCTAGACGCGTCCATCGCATACTGGAGTCGGCAATTCGATGCAACGGACGGAGACAGCTTCAGTCCAGTGCCGATCCTTGAGCTGCCGTTCGACAAGAAGCCTACTCGCTCGAGCAACTCACCTATCCACCTGTCGAGGGGCGATATTGTCACATTCCGGCCGTCCGATGCGGCTTTCGCGCGGATGACAGCGCTGTGCCAGTCGCATGGCTGCAGCCTGTACATCGGACTACTTGCGGTGTTCTACATTATGCTGTCTCGACTATCAGGCGGCGCGACGGACATCACGATCGGGACGCCCGTGTCTGCGCGCGACCGGGAGGAGCTGCAGCAAGTCATGGGCTATTTCGTCAACACTCTGCCTCTCCGGATTCGATCGCGCGGCATTCGAAGCAGCACTGGCTCGTCCGCTGGCGCCACTGACGACGAAGACACGTTCGCGATACTGCTTCAAGCGGTCCGTGAAGTGGTGCTCGGTGCGTTCGCTCACATGGAAGTGCCTTTCCATGAGATGCTTGAACGCATTCGCGCGTCGGCCCGTCACCGACAGCAGATGCAGCACGGTGACAACAATGTCAAGGATGAAGGCGACGGCGATGGATCTCAGCTGCATGCGCTCTACAGCGTCATGTTCGCGCTCGAGCAGAATGACAACAAGTTGGACGCGTCGGAGTATGGACGCGAGCTGCAGCTGCCGCACGCGTCTGCCAAGTTCGACTTGATGCTAACGATGCGCGTGGTAAACCAGCGACAAAACGGCGGCATGACGACGATGCTCGAGGGCGAAATGGAGTTCCCTCTCGACAAGTTTCGGCGCTCCAGTGTCGAGCGGTTTGGTCGCTACTACTGCGAGCTGCTTGAACAGGTCACGCTGCTTCCAGAAGCGTCGCTTTCCAACGTCTCGATGCTCCCCAAGAGTGAGCAGCAGCGACTTGTGAAGAGCTGGGGCGCTCTTCGGCAATCACAAACTCCCTCCAGACCAAGCGATCTGCCAATTGGAGCATTCGCATCGACGTTCATCGACGAGTGCCTCCGTCAGCAAGTCCAGCTCACGCCTATGAACTGGGCTCTCCACTTTGATGACGGCGAAAGCTGGAGTTATGAAGCACTGTGGCGAGAAAGTAGCCGTGTGTTCAATGCTCTCATTGACATCTCGACCTCTCGCAGTGCGAACTGCATTGACCGTGAAGAAGGCGACTGGCAGCTTCGCGTGGGCTTGTTCCTGCCTCGCGGACTCGCGAACGCCGCTGCAATTGTCGGAGCGATGCGTGCGCGCGCCATCTTCGTACCGCTGGATGCATCGTTTCCTCGCGAGCGCCTTCGGTATATGATCCGAGACGCGGCTGTGCACGCAATCGTGACCCAGCGAAGCCACGCGGAGGGCGTCTCAGAGCTGCTGGAGGGCGGATCAACTGAAGTCCACGGCGGTTGCGAACCAATTGGAGACCTCTCGAACGTTACCGTGGTGACGTGGGAAGATTTGCCGCCTGGAGATGATGAAGGTGCTCAAGTGAACCAGTCGCCTCCATCCAATCCGGATGACGACGCTCCGGCCTACATTCTCTACACGTCAGGGGTACGATGCCTCCAGTCATGCTGTGCTTTTGGCATTGTCCACTAACTGCCGTGCTTGCTCACCTTTGGTGACTGGAACCAGTCCACAGGGGCTCCGAAGGGTGTTGTGGTCTCCCACGGAAATCTGCTGACGACGTTGCGCTGGACGATCCGTGCCTACGACGTCACCAGCAGCGACGTGTTCCTCCAGTCGACATCAGCGACTCTCGACGGCTCTCTTACACAGCTGCTGTCTCCGCTATTAGCTGGCGGCGCGGCTGTCATCACGCGCGACGGCGGTCTGCACGACCTGGACTACATACGTTCGCTGCTGTCGGCTCCACCGCCTCGCGCGATCACGTACTGCGTTCTTGTGCCGTCGTATCTGTCCACTTTGCTCGACTACCACCACCCGAGCGGTTGCTCGGGGGTGTTTTGCTTCCCGCCCACAGTTCGACACGTCGTGGTCGTCGGCGAGGCGTTCCCGATGGAGCTCGCGCGCAAGTTTTACCGGCTTTTGCTCAACGGCAGCGGGAATCTCGGCGAACATGGGATGCCACCTACTACGTGCTTAGTGAACGAGTACGGACCGACCGAGGCCGCCGTCACATCGACGTTCTTCCGCTTGCCGCTCGCTTCCGTGTTTCCCAGCAGCAACGACGACGGCGACAAGTCCGTCACTTCGATTTCGCAGACTGACACGGTTCCGATCGGCGTTCCGATTGACGGGCGGCGAGCGCTGGTACTGGACGTGCGTGGACGTCTCGTCCCTCCGAACGTATGCGGCGAGCTCTTCCTGGGCGGCGCAGGCGTATCATGCGGCGGCTACTGGCGACGCCCGGACCTGACCAAGGCCGCGTTCGACCATCCTGAGCTGTCCAAGATGCTGCAGTCGCTGTCGGGCGAGGACGAGAGGAGGTGGTACAAGACAGGGGACGTGGTCAAGTGGCTGCCGGATGGGAACCTCGTCTTCGTCGGGCGAGTCGACTCGCAGGTGAAGCTTCGTGGACAACGCGTGGAGCTCAACGAAGTGCGCAACGTGCTGCTGCACCACGGAAGCGTGGTCGACGCCGAGGTGCGTGTGGTCTCTTCGGTGCTGTCAACCGGTTCGAAGACGCAACTGCGCGGGAACGGGCCTCGACTCGTGGCGTTTGTGATTCTCACATCGCAATGGGCTGCGAGGTGTGATCTCCATCGACTTGATAGTGGCGACAACAACGAGCTGCTGTCGTTTCTCCGCGATCGATTGCCGAGGCACATGGTGCCGCAAGAGATTCGATCGGTCTTGAGGTGGCCACGCACGCCCAACGGCAAGCTTGACGTCCGCGTGCTTCTCCGTGAGGCCTCGCTCTCAGCTGGCGCTCTCTCCTCGTTCGTCCCCTCCGCTAGTAGCAATGCATCGTCACGTACGGCTTCAGCGAGGACTACTTCGTACCAAGCACCTGACCATTCAGATGACGACCGCGACGACCCAAGCCTTGCAATGCGGGTCACGCGCGCCTTGTTGGTGCAGATCTGGCGCCAAGTGCTCGATCTCGACACCGACAGGATGTCCGACAGCGCGGCAGCGTCGCCGTGGATGGCGCAATCGTTCTTTGCGCTTGGCGGGGACTCATTGACGGCCATCCGCGCCATTTCCCTGGCCCGAGCGCGAGGCATCGCGCTGACCTTGGACGCATTCTTCACAAGCTCCAGTGTCGCCGACATGGCAGCGCGTGCGCCGTCATCAACAGGCATGCTGCCGCTCACGTCCCAGTCACTTGTGCCGCTCAATGTGGACGTGTCACGGGATCTGGCGACGCCACTCACACTGTTCCTCATCCACGGCGCGGACGGAACCGTGTGGAAGCTGCTGGAGCTCGCTAGCTTGCTCCCGTTCCGGGTCGTCGGCGTGCAGTCGACGGGAACAAGCGTCACTGACAGTGTCGAGGCGTTGGCGGCGCGGTATTGGGCGGAGATCCAGGCTGTACAGCCGCACGGGCCGTACGCGCTTGGCGGCTTCTCTTTCGGATGCCGAGTGGCGCACGAAGTCGCTCGGATCGCTAGCCGTGCTGGCCATCAGCTTTACCCGCTGACGCTTGTGGACGGCGTGCCGTTCTACACAGACGACAACTACGGTCAGGACGTGGACGTGGAAGCATACATCTTAGAGTCCTTTGGAGGTCGCCGGCCGCGCGGAGAAGAAGCCGAGTTCTTTGACCAGCTTGCGTCCCGATTCCGAGCGCACTGCGCGATGGAGGACGCCTACCGCCCGCTTGGACGCATCGGCGAGTCCGCAGTGACCTCGAAGCTCTCCGCGGTGGTGTACAAGACGGACAAGTGGGACGTGGACGCCGCGGCAATGCGCTTGGGCGGCGTAGACGTCCAATCCGTGGCGTTTTCTGGCTCGACGCACCTGTCGCTACTTCAGCGTCCGCAGGTGACGGAGGTGGCGCGCGCGATCCGCGAACAACTCAAAGCATGAGGAGGAGATGACTCGCTCCAGGACTGGCTGCCCGACTAACGAAAGGGGAAGAATGACGAGCACTGCGACGCCGCAGCTGGCAGCACTAGCACCGACACCTCGGTCAATCCACACGGCGAACGTGACGAGTCTGCATACATTTACACGCTCACTCGAGCGCCGTTCGATTGTCCAGCTCCTGCTCGATCTGTCGGTGGAAGACGTCGCCGACGCTACCCTTGACCACTGCGCCGGCGTCCAACTGCTCATGCACGTCGTCGCCCACGTGGCCCTGAAGCATGAGCGCACACGCCGTGGAGCTGCACAAGTGGACGCTCTCGAGCTTGAACAGGTTGTCGTCGCCAACGTCCATGTGGACGACTTGGCAGACGTCCACAGAGAACTCCGGGTCGTCCAGCACGTTGTCCATGACGATCCCGTGGTCGTGCACGAGCCGCGAGGCTATTCGCAGCGACAGCTCCGACGCTCCACGCACGAACCGCGCCTTGGACTCGGCCAGCGGTGTCCCCAAGGTCCAGCGGACGGCGCCGCCCCAGAGGTGGATCAGCTCGACGAGGTGCTCCCGCGAGATGTGAGGATAGCACGCGACGCGACAGGTCTCCAGCTCGGCGGTCGTCCACAGTGGCATGACGAACGTGACCGTCTTGCGGTTCGGCGCGCCGTCCAACGCGGCCAAGCATCGGTGGATCGGAGCGGACGCGACGAGCGTCCGTGCGGCGACAGCCAGCGGCCAGCTGGAGGCGTTCGCGGTCGCGTCACAGAGATAGACAGTGGACCGGAGCGCGAGGTCGTCCGCGAAGCTCTCGCCCTTCTTGCCCTCCGTCACGGCTCCGCCGCCCGAGACCCGGCAGAAGACGCCGGCCACGTCCAGCACGACCACCGGCGCGCCCTCGAGCGCGCAGACCTGGGCCAGCACGAAGCTCAGGAACGCCGTCTTGCCGACGCCGAAGGCTCCCGTGACGAGCACTTGGCAGCGCTCCTCCCCCTCGTCCTCCTGGTCCAGGAACGCCGTCGCCAGCATGAAGAGCACGCGGTACGCCGGCCGCACGTACAGCCGCGAGGTCGCGCCCGGCTCGAGCCACGAAGCGCCGTCCACCTCGAGCACTTGCGGGTCCGCCACGTGCGGGCCGCCGCCGTAGTGATACGCCGACACGGCGCTTGTTCCGTCTGGGTCCGCGCCGATCGCCGGCACCAGGCGCGTCCTCCGACCGCGCACCGCGTCCACAAACGCGCGCACGTCGCTCACGTCCATGCCAAGCGCGTCGGTGTGTCCGTGTGAGAGTGAGCCAGCCTAGCGATATCCGCGAATGATGTCGACGGCGAGCGTCTCTATTCGTTTCTCCGGACGTGCACGGCCAGTCATGAGGCCCAGGGTTCTAGCAATCGCCGGACGCCTTAGCGCGCGACGTTGAAGGCCGCGATTGACTGCGAGATCACTGATCGTCACAGCGTCGAGAGGATGGGCTCATGCTGATGGCTCGGGCTGATGGCGCGTCCACCGTCTCGCCAGTCTGGGCCAGAGACTTTCGGTGCACCGGAGAGCTTCGTCCATGTCCCCGCTATGAATTCACGTGGCGACAAGTCGCCATGTGATGATCATAGTGGATCCCGCGGTTGAGTGACGCGTTACTATTTATATCTAAAAACTATTGTGACCCGTCATTCATGTGAAAGCTTCCACCGCTGGAGCTTGAACCGCGCAGAAAGATCAAGATCCCGACGCTACGGGCATGGGCTCCGCGGCGGAGGCCGCGGCGGAGGCCGCGGCGGCTTCTACAGCGTCCGCATCCGCTTCGTCCAATGAAGGAGGGCCTAGGTGGGCCGTGGGCGAGCGGGCGGCCCCGCTGTCGCGCCGACCGGCCGTCCTGACGCGCGTTGGCGCGATGGAGCCGCATCCACTCGCGCAGACGCTCGGCGGCGCGTCTGTAAGCGCTTCTGTCGGCGTAGAGACGCCCCGCGCGCCGGCTTCTAGTACAGAGCAGCAGCCGCCAGTGACACAGCTAGAGGAGAAGCGCGTGGGGCAGTCGCTGGCCGAGCTGGTGGTGCTGGGAGACGGCGACATTGACCCTCTCGGCGCGCTCTCGAGCAGCCAGAGCGCGCCAAACAGGCAAGGTGCAGGCCCGGATACGTCACTAGCAGACGCTAAGAGCGCCACAACAGGCGCTCTCACTGCGAAGCCGCTAGAGGACGCGCCGCTGACGGTCAAGCAGCAGTGGAAGGCGCACACGGACCGCGTGATGGCCAAGTACGCCGACCACACGTTCAAGATCCAGGCGGTGAGTATATCATACTCGCTCACTCTCCTGAGTTGTTGGGCGCCATTCACAGCTAAAACGTTCTGGCTGGTACTGTGTGGTCGGACCAACAGAGCATGCTGGAGACGGGAGACCTTGAGCGTACGTTATGTGCGCTTTGAGCGCTCAGGGTCCTAGCAGAGTCTAACTGGCTGCTCTTCTTCCTCCTCTTCCTCAACTCATGGGGCGACCGACAGGCGAGATATCACTCGACTCGTCTCGCGGATTGCTCACGGACAGCAAAGCGGCGTCCCAACAGGATGGAAGCGCCGCCGCGGACGCTGCAGACGGCGTCGATGTGATCCGCAAGTCCCGCGAACGCCTCGAGGAGCTGGAGCTCAAGCAATACCAGCAGCAGCAAGGTTCCGGCGCTAGCCAGACGCCGCTATCGGGTAGTCGACAGGGCGACCGCATGCTGGAGCTGTCCCAGCGCGAGTACGTGGCGCGAGTCAAGCGCATGGAGACTCAGATGCGGGCGGCGTGGGCTCGAGACCAGAAGGTGCTGGCACTACGCCTCGCCATCAAGTGCGTCAAGCTGCTGGGCGACACCTCGACGGCGCCGCAGCTGTACCCGTGCGTGTTTGTGCTCGTGTCGGACGCGCTCGACGTGTTCGGCGAGCTCGTGTTCAACCGGATCAAGGCGCGCGCGTCCGAGGACGAGGCCGGCCAGCCACTGGGACGCGCGCTCGCCGACAACTTCACGACCGCCGATGTCAACGTACACGCCAAAGAGACGTGCCGCAATTGGTTCTACAAGACGGCGTGCATCCGCGAGCTCCTCCCTCGCATGTACGTGCTGTCCATGTGCTGCGGAAATCAACAGCGCGAGGGACGACGCTAAGTCGTTTATGTGGATTGATGATGCGGACAGATACATTGAAATCGCGCTGCTGCCATGCTACCGGTTCTTGTGCGACGGCGAGTACCCGCAGATTGTCGCCCGCCTGTCCAACATGATCAAGTAAGGCTGCAGCCAGCCAGCTCGCGTCGAGAAGACCCTTGAACAGTGCTAACGTTGGCTATCGTGAACCCTTCAGAGGCATCGGAGACCCCCTAGTCGCGATCTACGCATGGACGTACCTGGCGCTCGCGAGCTCCGAGTTCCTGACGGGCTCTGGCATCGGTAGCAGCGCGAATGGGGGCATCACCGGCGCTGGCGTCGTCGTGGGAAGCTTGTCCGACTTCTTTTTCACGTTCCACCAGTTCCAAACCTCGCGCAACCAGCTGGACAAGTACCTGTCGGCTCAAAACATGTCGCTCGACGACTACTTGGGGCTGCAGTCGCCGGCTGTCGAGTGGCTCATGCAGTGCGCCTCTGCTAACGTCGCCAACTCGTTGGCTGCCTCGTCGTTCTCCATGCTGATGCACGGCAAGCCGCCTCCCAACGGCAAGCGCATGGCGTTCGAGCAACTGCTGGACCAATTCTCGTGCTACTCGCAGTATGCCATGGTGCTCCAACACTTGTGTGAGCGCTTCGACGCATCGGAATGCTACGCAGACGACCCATCGCGTCTATTGGGTCTCATTCAGGGCTCGCGCGCGTCTCCATCCTTCCCACACAGCCATTTGTACAGCGTGTTGGCGCTTCAGCTCAGCAACTGCGAGTCATTCCTGGCCGCAAACGAAGGAGACCACGACCCACTCAACCGACAACAGCAGCAGTACCAGGAGCGCTTGGCCTTCCTGAACGAGCTGTGGGATTCTGTGACGACCAAGAGCGACCGGGTCGTTGGCGGCGACCGCGAGCTCGAGCTGTACATGGAGTGCGCAGCCGCAACGATGAAGCTCGTCGTCGTTCACTACTCGCCGCGCGAGGCGCTTCTACTGCTGCGGGACGTCGTTCGACACGTCAACGCCGCGACACAGCAAGAGCTGACTCCGCGCGCGTTCAATCTGCTCGGTGCTCTAATCGAGAACGTGGTGGTCGGCGCGCAGCGTCGCTACGCCTTCTTCCGCAAGATTGTCCCCTCGAGCGAGTTCCTCTCGCTCCTGGGTATGTTCGGCCGGGATGCGAGCGTGAGTGTCGCTCGCCAAGTGTTGCGAGCGTTTGTGCGCAGTGGAGATCGCTCCAGCGCCACTGTGGCGACCACAGTTCGCGCCTCAGTACAGCAGCAGCGACTCCCAGTCATTGGTCCCGAAGCCGCAGTTGCCCACACACTGTTCGTGCTGTGCTGTCGTATCCACGATGCGCTGGACTCGCTGCACGCGACGCTGGCAGCCCGAGAAGACGCGACGCGCGACATCTGCGCCTTCATTTTCCGCCTTGGAGCCAACCACGACGGTCACACGGATGCGAGCGGCCGAGCGCGAGAGCAGGAGCAGAGTGCGCTGCTTGAGCTGTTTGTCGACTGCCGGCGGGCGTTCTACAAGCTCGAGAGAGTCCAGGCTGCGCTCGTAACGCGCGTACTGGCGCTCGCAGTGAGCATCCACCACGACGCGCAGCGAAAGAGGGGCGGGAAGGCTCACGAGCTGGTGAAATCGTGCCTCGCGTACGCGCACATCACGATCCCGTCCATTGCCGCGCCGTCAAGTGTTCTGGCCGCTCTGACCGCCTATCCGCAGAGCGACTGGCACAAGCAGCCGTGGCTCGTCAAGCTCGAGCTGCTCGTGCAGACGGCGAACGTGGCGCTGGTGACTGGCTGCCTGCCCCAGCTTGACGCGGCGATAAAGGCGGCGGTCTTTGCGATCGCCGACCTGAGTTTGGAGCGCGATGTGCTCGCGGTGGCCAACGCTCACCAGCGCCGCCTCCACACCGACGACAAGGACGCAAGCGTCGTCGGCCACCAACAAGCGCTGAACGAGCTAGCTCGTGTCATCACGGGCTTTGTGAGCATTCTCATCTACTCGCCTTCGCTCACTGACGACGACGCGTTCTACTTTGTGCGCGCGCTGCGCAAGGCGGTGCTGGAGCGGCTGCTGGTCATCCCTGCGAGAGAGACGCTGGTGCCGGACCAGCAGCTGTACGAAGCGGTGGCGGTAGCGTCCGCCCGTGTTCGAGTGCAGTTCGCTTTGCTGCAGCTCTTGGCGTGCTGGGGACAGCGCAAGCTGCCGCCCATGTGCCACGACGAGCACGGCTCCGCCGGGCTCTCCGTTGAGGCCAACGACGTCTTGTACGGCGGCTATCCAGAGTTCCAGCGACAGGTCACTGTCGAGTTCAGCTCGACTGTCGACGCGTGCGTTCGGGAGATTGAAGCGATCGGAGGCATTGGGGAGCGTGAAGGCGGTGCCTACAATGACAGAAAGAGAACTGCGGTGGTGACGGCAGCGCAAGTGGAGCTCATGCTCGACTTCATCAACGAAACAACCCC
The DNA here is from genome assembly GCA_023338025.1 of Phytopythium oedochilum. NCBI lineage: Eukaryota > Oomycota > Peronosporomycetes > Pythiales > Pythiaceae > Phytopythium > Phytopythium oedochilum. The sequence goes on along the minus strand of JAADXX010000015.1, from coordinate 21,290 downwards.
AGTGCTCGAGTTCGCGCCATCAATGTCGGTAAGCGACGGCTTGACAAGCGACGTTGGGGACCTGAGCGCTAGTAGCGAAGCGAAAGAAGGTGCGCGACGTCGGCGGCGGTCGAGTGGCGCGCGAAGCGGAGCAGTGCTAGTACGCAAGTGCTGGCAGTTCGTGAGCGCGCGCCTGGATGCGCTGGAAGAGATGCAGCAAGGGGATGGAGGTGATACTACCGGCAACTTGAAGTCAGAGACATCCAAGCAGGAGCGAGACTCGGTGGGCTCCTCAAGCAGGAAGCCCAGCGTGTGGTTGGCGCGGTATCGAAGCGCCACCCGCGAGTTTGTCGCGCAGTTCGCGACCGAGAAGCGCAAGCAACTGGATGCATCTGGAGCCAATGGCAGCGTCATGCAGGCACTGGTCGACTCGCTCTCGCAGTAGATCTAAGGCGGATGTCTTTCAATGCAGAGCTGCTTGTATTTGATCTCACAACCGCCGAGCTGTCGTGATCATCAGATCGAAAGAGGCTTACTTCTTGCCGCCCTTCTTGCCGCCCTTCTTCTTGTCGGTCGGTGCCTCCTTCTCGACCTTCTGCTCGACCTTCTTCTCCTCCTTCTTCTCGACGGCTCCCTTCTTGCCAGGCATGATGATCGGGCTGCGGTGGCTTGGTTGCTAGGAGACGGGCTTGCTCGGGTGCTTGATCAAAGGAGAATGACCGGAAGGACGCGCTCGCTGTGGCACCAGGAGAACCATAGACCAGCAGCTTGAGCAGTTGCTCCCCCAACTCGAGACAAAGTACCGACGGAGAAACGACCCGTGCACAGAGATAGAGAGAAGAGAATAATCGACTCCGAGGAAGCAACAAGGACGCCGTTGGAGGCAGCGCGTCAGCGGCATTTACGCGTGCGAGAGAAAAGATCGCGCGCGAACAGTCCGCTCCGCCTTCCGGGCGCGACTGGAGAGCCGCCAGAGCCTTGCAGCATTGCTATAAAGCGGCAGCGGCTGCTGACAACGGCGGCGGCGGCCAGAAACACGTACGTGTCCCCTGGGGATTTTTTCGACCAAGATTTTGTACCGTATGTTGAAGTTGCAGTCTTGTCTTGCGTAACGATAATGTTATCAGATCGGCAAGCGGAGCTTCTCGAGCCGACGAGTCGCAAAGCACAGCACCAAGCGCCTTGCGGCTTCTCGGGGGCCAATGGCAGCAGTGAGCCGCTAAAATGCGCGAAGCGACGCCGGTGGTGACGCGCCGGCGGCGTTGGAACGTTCTCGGAGGCGCCGCTTCATCAGGAGGCGCATCAGCTTGGAGTTCCTAGGGCTAGATTGGCGTGGTGGGCTGCGAGGTGGAGCGCGCACTCGGTCGGGTCGCTCAGTCCACAACTCGCAAGCGAGAGACCAAGCCAAGCCAAGCCAACAGTCCAAGCGAGCAGTCATGCCGCCGAAGAAGGGAGACAAAAAGGGCGCCGAGAAGACGGTCGAGAAGGAGGGTGAGTCCACCGGCTTGTCAAGCTGCAAAGTATGTTGAGAGTGCGTGAGGTCTGACGAGTTGCGTGGTTCAACAGCCCCGGCCGAGACCAAGAAGGGCGGCAAGAAGGGCGGCAAGAAGTGATCGAGGCGCGAGGCAATGGCGACTTTGCCACGGCAAGAGATGGTTATACAACCTATAAACCCCGAAATAAACAGACCATCTCGTGGGGAGTGCTGCTCTCAACCCCCTCTGTTGTCCGTGTGACCCGTTGATCGCCTTGTTCGTGTCCTAGCAGAAGACCCTGGCTAATATTACCTGGTGCTCGCCACACTCAGTCTCGAACGGCACCCATGGGGCCATCAAATCACCGCCACTACTTCCACAACCACGCTGGGGAGTTGCAGCTCCCGCTGTACCCTGTTGAGCCCATTGTGCTGCCGTCCAGACCGCCTCGACGTAGCGGCAAAGCGTCGTCAACCAACGGGAACGACCGCTTGGCGTCGATCTCGTTGTCCTCCGCGCGCCGACGGTCCGTCGTGGGCTTTGCAGGAGGAGCTCGCAGGCTCCAGCTCCCCACTCCGAGTGCCAGCAGCAACGATAGCAACGGAGCTGGCCGGTTGTCCGACCCCGTGCCATTCGACCCGATCGCAGGCGTCCGCTGCGCGCGCATCCTCCTGCAGCCGCCGCCAAGCACCCAACGCGAGCGCCGCGACGCCGCGACAGTCAGCGAGTTCCGCCGCTGGATATCCGAGCGCTTCCCTTCGGTCTTGCGATCGCTTGAGGAGCTCGAAGCGGTCCAGAAGCGGACAAGTCGAGTGCAACAGCCCGGTACTCCTTCAGCTGCTGACAAAGCCAATCCGAATGATGCTGCTGCTGCCCCAGCTGATGATGAATCGGACGATGACGAGAGCGGAGACGAGATGACTCACAACGTGGCGCCTGGCGCAACAAAGGCACTGCGTGAAGCGCAGCGGACTGCGTGGAGTCTGCTGTTCGAGCACTCCAGGCTCTTCGCACTTGCTCCAGACGACGAGTTCGTGGTGCAGAGCCGCACACGAGCAGGCGACGTCTTCTTCGTCTTGACCGGCAGCTGCGACCTCACGTTCAGTCCGTCCTTCCTGCCTGTGCTCCTGGCCGAGAAGGAGCGCGATCGCCGGCATCAGCAGCAGCAACGCGACGCTCTTGACCGAGCGCAGTTGACAGCTGCGTCGCCTCCGTCTCCAGTGAGGACGATCCTCTCTCCACGCAATGATACCGCAGAGTGCCAGCGGATCCAGAGGCGGCTGTCGCTCACGTGTCTGTCGATGGAGGACGTGCGGCGCGTCGAGGACGCAGCGCTGCACATCCGCTCACTGTCGCCCGGCGATTTCTTTGGCCTCGACGCCGCGGTCTTCGCGTTCGCGCACCATCTCGTGACTGCGACGTCGCGAGGCGCCCGCCAGCGGAACGCCCTGGGCGTGACGGTGCCCGCGCTAATGCACGTCTTACGCGTCCCGAGCGCTGTGCTCCAGCAAATGCGCACTCTCATGCGCACTGCCGTGGAGCGAGCGAACCAAGACCGCAGCGTCCAAATAGCCAGCGTGGCTCCATGCCGCCCGAGCTTCTCCATGCCTCACACGGTCGAGAACCCACCGCAGACTGCCAGTCCCGAGCTCCCGAGCGTCTTCCCGTACTGCTTCGACAGCAAGACGGTCGATTTCCTGCGCGAGACGTTCCTGTTCGCCCAGATGAGCGACGCGCGGCTGCGGTTCCTGGCCGCGCACACGCGTCCCCACCGCATGCGCAAGCACGAGTTCCTCTTCACGGCCGGACAGCGCGTGTCCGTCTTCCTCGTGCAAAGCGGCCAGCTCACGCTCTGCGCGTCCGAGGCGGTGAGGACGCCCGGACAGCTCGACGACGACCATGGCAGCGGGAATCGCTCGTGTGTTGCTGGTAGAGTCCATACAGCAACCGGGTCGCGAACCGCCTCGGACACAGTGAAGAGGGCTTGGACCCGAGGACGCGCTGGTCATCACAGCAAGAGCCTTCGCGACACACCAGCAGGAGCGACGGTCGAGACTGAGACGCGCACGGTGGAGCTCGAGATCCTTCAGGCGAACGACACTGCCGGGCTGCTGGAGGCGTGTCTGCTGCAGGAGTCGTTCTCCCGCTACTGCGTGGCCACGTCTAGCGAAGTGCGAGTCTTGGTCATGTCGCCCATGGCGCTGCTCGCAGCGCTTGCGCAGGAGTCAGCATGCGCTGCGCTCGTAGCCGATCTGCTACTACGGCGCCACGCCTGGTACTCGCTGCGGCTGTTCACGTCGCGCAACCAGCACAACCCGCAGCGCGAGTTCAAGCTGTCGCTTGGCGCGCAGCAGCGGCGCAGCACCATTCCGTGCTCGCGCTGCGGCTGGGCGGGCCACTCGTCCTCTTCTTCCATTTGCCTGCGCGCCGAGTCGCTGCGAACTGTCATCGCGAACCGCTCCGTAGCTAACTCCGGAGCTGTTGAGAAGGCTGCGCAACTCGCTGACGACTCGGATTGTCTTCTGGGCATCGACTCGCGCGAGCCAACAGCGGCAATGATGCAGCGTGCTCGCGGCCGGCTGCTCCATAGCGTCCAGCTCGCCACCGTGGCTGTTCTTCCGCTTCGAGGCACCGAAAAGCCGACGGCAGACAGGAAACTACGGACTGAAGTGACCAAATCAGCGATGGCATTGCTGGACAACGAGTCAGATGCTGGGAGAACCCGTTGTCCAGTGGCGGCGTCGGCGGTGGAGCGACGGGAACGGCTAGAGCAATCGCGCCAGCGCCTCGACAGCGCGCTACAGTCGACCACAGTCACTGACAATGAAAGCCCGAGAGCGACAACAGCCCCCAGTAGTGCTTGTGCCTTCGTTCCTGCCTCTCCTCGATGTGCTGGCGACCCACCGGCAACACCAGCGGGGAGACCTGGAACACAACCGTCACCGCGTCGCCTGCTTCCAGCAAACAGGCCGCGAGAACGAGCGTGACTGCCTGAAGTTCGCTCCTGCGCACTATCAAAACGATAAGGCACGTGACGCAATTGGCAAGAGTATCGAGTCAAACCTTCTTGTTGTGGAGATGAGCCTTGGCCTTATGCACTTGGCTTGATCATCTCCGCCGCCGCTTCTGGCTGCTGCTGCCACTGTTACGCTTGCCGCTCTTGCTTTTCGGCATCGAATCCGAGGACTCGATCTCCACCAGCCCTGACTTGCGCTTCTTCGACTTGCCCGACGACCTGGGCTTCTTGGGCACTGCCACCTTGAGCGGCTCGAACACGCTCTGGCCCAAGCCGAAGTGCTTCTCGTCGTGGTAGTCACTGCCTTGGAACAAGTGGCCGTGCCGCCGAAGTGGTTGCTGTATGATCGGGATCGCTGGCAAGTACAGCAGCTCGTTCTCGACTGGTGGCAAGGCTGGTACCGTTAGCGCTGCGGATGGTAAAGCATCCGCGACGCTAGAGACCTTCGAAAACAGGTCGATCGGCTCCTTCTCCTCTCTCAACGCGCGTTCAAACTCCTTGTTGGCACGCTCGAGGTCGCGGGCGTCCTCGACGTCGAAGGACGCGTGGTGGAGCTCGTTGTCCGTGATCAGTCGGAACCCTGCGGGGTACATGGAGCCCGGCCAAGTCGTCGTGAACGTCTCCTCGAACGCATAGAGCGCGCCGGTCGCCGACGCGGTGAGGATACCGTCGCGGTGCGAGTCCCATGCCAGAGCGTTCACGCCGTCCTTGACGCCGGCGTTGTGCTGCACTCTGCTGGTCGACCGGTCCCACGTGTACAGCCCGTTCTCTCCGACGTGGCGGTGGCGCACAACCGGCACACCGATCGCGTACTTCTCGTCGCCCGTGAAGCTGCACAACGCCCACGGCGCGCGGACCGAGCCCGTCATGAACAGCCACTTCTCCGCAAGTAGAGCGCGCTTGCGCTCGTCTCCTCCGGTCTCGTGGGTAATGGTGAACTCGTGAATGCCCTTGGAGCTCGTGACCAGCAGCGCCGTCTCCGCGCCGCTTACAGCTAGATCGAGGTACTGGATGAGCACGTTCAGCTCCACCTTGTGCAGACACTCGAGGGTGCTCGCATCCAGCACGGCGACCGTCGCCTTGGTCGTGGCGGCGTAGATGAACTCGCCCGAGGCGCCGTAACGCGCGGCCACGATTAGCGCCGGGTGCCGCGAGCTGCTCGGGACGGAGATGGTGAGCGAGGCGTTCTCGAGCGGGACCGCGCTCAGTCGCTGGCGCTTCCGCGTCGCCAGGTTGATCAACACGGGCACGGCGTTGTACGAGCACACAATGACGAGCATCGGATCGCTTGGGTGCGCGCTGATGCAGTTGATGACCGCGTCGAAGCTGTACGTGGCCACGAGCGTCGACGCCTCCACATCCCAGACGCACAGGATGCCCTTGCGCGTCGACTTCTCCTCGCACCCAGCCAGGACCGAGCGCGAGTCGCACGTCCACGCGCACTGTGTCACGACCTTGAGCATGCTGCGAACTCGGCGCAAGTCCGTCACGGACAGCCCCGTCGCCAGTTGGTCCTCGCTGGTGTCCTCCGCCCCGCCGCTCGGCTGCTCACTGTTGGCTGCCATAGTGGCTGCGTCGACATTGTCGTCCTCCTCTTCCGTGCTGGCGTCGCCCTCCTCGACCGACGCTGCGTCTTCGTCGTCCGCCTCCACGGACGCGTCGTCGTTGCCCGTCGAATACTCGACCGTGTCGGCGTCCTCCTCCTCCTCCTCGACCTCTTCCTCGTCCTCCTCGTCCTCCTCCTCGTCCGCAACCGTCTTCTGCTTGTCGTCGCCAGCTCCGCCAGCGTCTGCCTGTCCCTCTACTACAGCGCCAGTGTCACCGCTCGCGCTTCCGCCAGCGCGCTCTCCGGCCGCTATGGCGTCGCTAGCGGCCTCGTCCGGGACGACGATCGACGTCGGGTCGAGCTCCCGCGTGATGACGCGCAGAGACACGTTGTCCCAGACGCTGACGCGCCCGTCGCGCTCGCCCACGGCGAAGAGTGTGCGCCGACGGTTGAGCGCCACGCAGTTGGCCTGCTGCGCGTCCTCCAGACACGTCCACTGCGCGTCCTCGCGCGACAGCAGGTGCTTCTGCAGGAAGTCGCCGTCATCATCTTCATCATCGTCCTCTTCGCGCTCCTCCTCCTGCTGCTGTTGCTGCAGGAGCGGCGCGTCCAGCGAGCTTGTAGCAGGTTCCGACGCCTCTGGCGCGTCGCGATCGGCCGACGAGGCGGCCGCGGGGGCGTCGCTGGTGGCGGCGGAGAGGAGCGGTGCGGCGCGCAGCACCTCGAGCCGCCTGCGCGCCAGCTTCTCGCGCTCGCGCGCCTCCTCCTGCCGCACGACGCGCCGCAGCACGGCGCTCCAGGTCTCGCGCGGCGCAGCCATTTCCGCCGTCTCACACAGTAAAAGGAAATGGTTGCTGCACCCGTCTGGTCTATACCCACACCGTATAATTTGTTTCCGGATTTATATAAATATTTTGCAAATAATCACAACTATCCGGATGTGTATAGTGCGTATATATATTCTGTAGCAAAAGTCACAAGTCTGTTGCAGAAGGTGCCTAATGACAGTATCCAGATGGGCGCGGCAACATGTAACTAAGCAAATAAGGACGCATGCAAAAAGTAACAGGCCGTCAACGGGGGGAAATGGCCGCTCGACGCGCGCTGCTGGCGCTCTTGCCGCTGCTGCTGCTGCTGCTGAGCGACGTCGCGGGGGTCGGAGGCACGGAGAGCGAGGGGAAGCCGTCGTTCCTGGACTTCTCGGTCGAGGACCTTGCCGGGAACGAGGTGCGCTTGGCGGCGTTCGCGCAGTACCCGGTCATCCTCGTGGTCAACGTGGCGAGCGAGTGCGGCTACACGGACCGCAACTACCGCGAGCTGCAGGTGCGGCGGCGCTCTTTCGGTACAACAGCACGGGCGAGTGCTAATCCCGGTCGTTTCGCTGGCAGGCGCTGTACGAGAAGTACCACGACGACGGGTTCACGGTGTTCGCGTTCCCGTGCAACCAGTTCGGGCGGCAGGAGCCGGGGACGGCGAGCCAGATCCAGCAGTTCGTGCAGGACACGTACCACGTGACCTTCCCGGTGTTTAGCAAGGTTGGGGCGAAGGGTGTAGCCCCTGGCTGTAGGCAGAAGCCCATCGACTCACACGCGTCTGCGTTGTATAATAGGTGGACGTGAACGGCGAGGACGCGCACCCGCTGTTCAAGTTCCTGACGAGCGAGCTCCCGGGGTTCCTCACGAACGACATCAAGTGGAACTTCTCCAAGTTCCTGGTCGTCGACCACGCGCCGTTCAAGCGCTACGGCACGTCCACGGCGCCTCTGGAAATCGAGAGCGACATCGCCGAGGCGCTCAGACAGCACGCCAAGCGCGGCAAAGACGCTGCCGCTACCGCCAAGGACGACTTGTGAAGCCTCGTCGAGTCGCATCCGCCGGTGATTGCGTCCGCTCAAGAACCAATCTGTACATGGTCAAGCTCCAACGCATGGCGACCCTAGACGAGGACGGCGGTGGGAACTCTGTATGCGGGTCGAGTCGCCGTCGACCAAGCAGCGTCAGAGCCGCTGGAGGCGCTCTCGGAGCTTCCATGATGGCCAAACAGGGGCGTCAAATCGGCATGTAAGGTGATAGCTGGCACTCCTGTTCCACACTTTGTTAATACGGATGTATCGACATGCCTGAGCACTTTAGCAGCGCACTTGCGGGTCCGTCTAGCGGCACGGACGTCGCCAATCCACTCGGCGAAGCGCGAGGCCATTCCACACGAGCGGAAGCTCTGGACGAAAATGTCTAGTGTATGCCACACCATTCCAGACCCTCTCCATGACACGCGAAAAGATCCGTCCGATCTTCAACTTCAGCAGCGAGTGAGCAGGAAGGACGGATATGCCGCGCGTGGTGCTGGTGACGGGCGGCTCGGGGCTCGTGGGCAAGGCGCTGGAGGCTGAGGCCGCGGAGACGGGGAGTCAGGACGACTGGCGCTTCGTCAGCTCCAAGGACGCGGACCTGCGCGACTTGGCGCAGACCACGGCGCTGTTCGAGCGCGTGCGTCCGACGCACGTGGTCCACCTGGCGGCCAAGGTCGGCGGGCTCTACGGCAACATGGCGCGCAAGGTCGACTTCCTGCGCGACAACCTGGCCATCAACGACTCGGTGCTGCGCTGCTGTCAGCAGTTCGGCGTGCGCAAGCTCGTGAGCTGCCTGTCCACGTGCGTCTTCCCCGACGCCACGAGCTACCCGATCGACGAGAGCATGCTGCACAACGGCCGGCCGCACGCGTCGAACGAGGGCTACGCCATGGCCAAGCGGCTCATTGACACCATGAACCGGTGCTACGCCGACCAGTACGGCTGCTGCTTCACGTCCGTGATCCCGACCAACATCTACGGACCGCACGACAACTTCAGCATCGCCGACGGCCACGTCGTCCCGGGGCTGATCCACAAGTGCCACCTGGCCAAGCAGGCGGCGCAGCCGTTCGCCGTGTGGGGCTCCGGCGCGCCGCTTCGGCAGTTCATCTTCAGCCGCGATGTCGCGCGGCTGCTCCTGTGGACGCTCGACCACTACGACTCGGTCGAGCCACTCATCTTGTCGGTCGACGAGCATGACGAGGTATCGATTCGCGACGTAGCGGAGCAGATCGCCGCCGCCATGCGCTTCGATGGAGATGTCGACTTCGACGCCAGCAAAGCCGACGGCCAGTTCAAGAAGACGGCCAGCAACGCCAAGCTGCGGCAACTGGTGCCCGACTTCGAGTTCACGCCCATTGCCGACGGCTTGCGCGAGACTGTCGCGTGGTTTGAGGAGAACTACGACACGGCACGGAAGTGAGTCCGCTTCGCTCTCCGTCTGTTCGGATCCTGCTCAAATAAAATGTCCACGCGGTGTAAAGCGAGCATTGGCATCATTCATTTCCATCGAGTACCTCTTGCACGGCCGTCACAGCGCTGACATACGGAAGGAGGCAGCGCTGTCCGCGGTTCACTCGACGAACTCGGCGCCGATGCTCCAAGCGATGAACGCGTATACCTCGGACGTCTCCTCGATGATCTTGGTCGTCGGCTTGCCGGCGCCGTGGCCAGCCTTGGTGTCGATGCGGATCACCAGCGGGTTCTCTTGGGCCGGCGACGAGCCGAGCCGGTGCTGCAGCTCCGCAATCAGCTTGTACGAGTGTAGCGGTACCACGCGGTCGTCGTGGTCGCCTGTCGTGAGGAGCACGGACGGAAAGCCGCCGCGCTCCGCCAGCTTCTTGATCTTCTCGTTCTCTGCGTCAGGCACGTTGTGCAGCGGCGAGTACGAGAGCAGGTACTTCAAATCATCCGCGACATCGGGGTCACCGTAGTCCGAGCGCCACGCATGTCCAATCGTGAACTTGTGAAAGCGCAGCATGTCCATGACGCCCACAGCGCCAACAACGCAGCGATACAGGTCCGGGCGCTGGTTGGCGCACGTACCAACCAAAAGGCCGCCGTTGGATCCGCCGTGGATCGCGATCTTCTCCGAGTTCGTGTAGCCCTCACGAATCAAATACTCGGCCGCGCCATGGAAGTCATCGAACACGTTCTGCTTCTTGAACAACATGCCGTCCTGGTGCCATTGTTCGCCGTACTCGCCGCCGCCGCGGAGGTTCGGGAGTGCAAGAATACCGCCGAAGTGCTGAACGAACACGAGGCGTGACACGCTGTATGCTGGCGTCAGCGAGATGTTGAACCCGCCGTAGCCGTACAGGTAGACGGGCTGCTGGCCGTCCAGCTGGGCAGTCTTGCGCTTCACGATGAACATCGGGATCTTCGTCCCGTCCTTGGACGGGTAAAACACTTGCTTGGCCTCGAAGAGCTCGGGGTCGAAGCCCTTGAACTGCGTCTGCCGGAAAAGCGTCGTGCGAGGCGGGTTCTCTGACAAGTCCACGCGGTAGATCGATCCCGGATACAGGAACGAGACAAAGTGGTAGAACAGCTCTGAGTCGGTGCGCTTGCTCGACACGCCGACCGTTCCGACACTCGGCAGCTTCAGCTCATACTGGTAGACACCCTCCAGGTTGTAGACATGCAGCACGTGGCGTACATCCTTCATCAGCTGCACCACGAGTTTATCCCCGGCCGTTGGGTGCACTCCTTCGATCACGATGTTGTCCGGCTGCTCTGGAATGACCTCTTCCCACACAGCCGACCCGTCAAACGAACCGACGTTCGTGCGCACGACGCGCTCGCGGGGAGCGTCCGCGTTCGTCCTAAACAGGAACACGTCGCCTTCGTTGAGGATGTACGAGAATGCCGACTCCATATCGTCCACAAGCTTCTTGACCGGGAGGATATCGTCCTTGGTCGCGCTTGCCAGGAATGCGTCAAAGCTGCTCAAGTCGGCGAGGTGGATCATGTTGGCGTTCTTGCACCCGTCCTGAATGTACAGGACGAGCGTCTTGCCGTCGTCGGACACCTCGGCAGAGACCGTGTACGACGGATCCGCCGGGTACGCGTACACGAGCTTGTCCTCCGACTGCGGCGTGTGCAGTTTGTGGTACCACAGCTGGTGGTTCACGTTGCTGTCCGTCTCCGTGCCGCGCTTCGACTCGTCGTCGTCGTGCGCCGCGCCCGCGACCTTGTCCGGCGGCGTGTAGCGCGAGTAGAAGAAGCCCTTGTCGTCGTGCGTCCACGCGATGGACGAGAACTTGACCCACTCGACCGCGTCGTCGAGCGTCTTGCGGTCGTGTACCGACAGCACCTTGATGGTCTGCCAGTCCGAGCCGCTGCGCGAGATGCCGTGCGCGAAGAACAGCCTGTCGGTGTCGACCTTGCCCTCCGAGAACGCGCGGGTCGAGAGCGCGGCGGTGCCGTCGGTCGACAGTAGGTTCGGGTTCAGCAGCACCGTCGGCTCGTCCTCCAGGCAGCTCTGCATGTACAGCACGCTCTGGTTCTGCAGCCCGTCGTTCTTGTAGTAAAAGTACTTGCTGCCGTACTTGCGCGGCGCCGAGAACTTCTCGTAGTTGAACCACTCCATCATGCGCGCCTTGGTCGCCTCCATGGCCGGGATCTGGCCGAACACGCGCTGCGTGACGGCGTTCTGCGCGTCCACGAACGCGCGCGTCTCCGGCGCGTCCGGGTCCTCCAGCCACCGGTACGGGTCCGCCACCTGCACGCCGTGCAGATCCTCCACCAGCTCCCCGCGCCGCACCGCCGGATACGCCAGCCGATGGGCCAGGCGCCCCGCCTTGCCCTTGGCCGCGCTCGCCATCGCCGCCGTCCTTTCTTGCTGCCGCTTCCCGCTCGGGTTCTCCTTACCGCCGAAAATGGAAACTGGCAACAAGATCCGGGAGTTCAACTCGCATTCTATTGGAGGATATTTGATGGTATTTCGGTGCGTAACCGTTGATGATTGGGTAAAAATGTGGTCGTAACGAATATGATGAGCAAGCCAAAGTGATAGTGTGGTAGACGTAATTCAAGGACAAATTGTCGCTATGTAGTGTTTAATATATGTAAATTCGGCCATTGGTCCGAAACAAAGGAAAAGCGCGCGAAAAGTGGTTCGCGACCCGCGCGACCGAGCAGCCAAGCCAAGCGCGGCACTGCGTCCCTCCCTGTCTCTGGCTAATTTTACGCCCGCCGGAGCGCGCGGCGGCTGGGTCGGAGCATGAGCAGCGGGAAGCGGCCGTCGAGCGGCGGGCCGCCGCCCCGGTCGGCCGAGGAGCTGCGGCGCAGCGGGCTCAACATGGAGCGGATGATCAAGAAGAACGTGCTGGCGGCGTCGCGGCCGGGCAGCATGAAGCGCGGGCTCGCCGTCGTCGAGTACTTCAAGAACAAGAAGAGCAAGCAGCAGCAGCAGCAGCAGGACGGCGGCGCGCCGAGCAGCAGCGGCAACAGTGCCGGCGATGGTGACGAGCGCAGCGCAAAGAGGCAGAAGGCGCTGCCCCTCGCCGATGCTACAGCGCCGCTAGACACTAGCGTGGGACCGTCCAGCGCAGCGGCGGCTGCTGCTGCTCCGAGAACCTCGATGTCGCCGACGCGGCGAGCGAGCCCAGGGATTATTACTGCTGGCGAGTCGTTGGCGGCGCTGATGGCGAGTCCGCAGCAGCCGCACTACCGCGGCAACCCGCTGCATCTCGTGAGCCCGGCGCGCGCGCGAGCGGCCGCAGCGATCAATGTGGCGAGTCCCTCGCGGCCTCCACGCGCTAGCGGTAGCCACGGGATGACGAGCCCGATCCGAGCCGTTCGTAACGGCACGATTGCGAGTCCGATGCGCCGGCCGGGCCAGTCCTTCACGAGCCCGCTCCGCCCGCACCGTACGGCACCATCACCGAGAAAGCCACTGTTCCAGGACGACGACGACGCCCCTATTGCCTTAAGTATGGCTGCAGTTACTCCTTCGGCTTCGGCTAGCAGTAATCCAGCAGTTGCTCGACCACAGCGACCGGCAACAACCGCACCAATGCTCGAGTCGGCGCTTGATCAGATCGAGCTCAACGTTACCTCTGCAAAGGCGACGACGACTTCGGCGGCGGCGTCCAAGTCGCCGTTCCAGTCTTTCCAGTCAAAGTTCGCGCCGAAGGCTCGACAAGGTCCCTCGGTGCTTCTGTCTCCGACAGCCGAGTCGACTTCTGTGCGCGTTGAGGCTCGAAGCGGACCTTCCATCACAGAACCGACCTCGCCAACCGATCGCCAGCAAACGGTTGAGGCCGTGACTGGCATCCAAGAGAAACCAGAGGGGACCCAGCGTCCCCGAGACGTCAAGCCTGCTCGATCGCTGTTCGCGAAGCGGAGTGCTGTCGCCAACCGATCGATGTGCTTTTCGACCGAAGGCATCGCTACCTCGCTTGACGTGAGTCCCGACGGAGAGATCGTCGTGGTGGGGTTTACAGACGGCTCGGTAAAGCTCTATGAGATGGACAGCGGCGTCCCGAGCGACCGCCTCGGCTACCTGCTGGGGCACATCGACGAGGAGTCGAGGCAAGGAACCGCCAACGTCAACCTGCGCGTCAAGATCACACCAGACGGTCGCTATATCTTTGTTGGCTGTCGCACCGGACCTCGGGTCGTGATGAGCATCAACTTGGACCACTACCGCAACGAGAAAGGTGCGCAGACACGGACTGGTGACCAAGGATGTGACGGATTACGGCGAGTCTAACAGCGGTGTTGATGCTGTACAGACGATGTCGAAGACGACTTTGAGCAGTTCCAGAAGTCCTTCCTGTCGGACACCAAAGTCCGGGTGCGTTCGCATCACCTTTATCATTGCCGACAGGTGTTCTTCATCGACTCTAACGCTCGTTATGATGCTCCGATCACCAGGGCTTTGCTGACGCTACCAACTGCATTGTGCCTCACGGCTCCAAGGCCCCCGACAGGTAGAAACATTGCAGGCATCGTCATGCCTCCTCTTCGGTGTGCACTTGGCTCATCTTTGATTGTTTCATACAGGCATAGCTACTACCTGCTCTTCGGTCTTGGCGTGGGAACGCTCCGCATGTGGCAGTTCGTAGAGGGCAAGCCCGAGCCCGAATGGAACTACTTGCACGCGATCTCGTCGGGCAGCAACACGGCGACTGCCGCGGCGTTCATCGCGCCTCCGATGGTGCCAGGCGAAGAGACTTACGGCGACTTGACGGTTGCGTGCATCGCGGAAGACCGGAACCTACGCGTGTGGCCGCTAGAGTACAGCGAGGGCGGGATCAAGAGTGGCGAAGACGAAGAGAAGATGAACCAGGGAGATACCACGACCTCCGATTTGGGCATTCACTCTGTCAAGTCTCACATTGACGTCCAGAACACCAAGGATCTGATCGCTATCTACGGGAGCTACGCGTACGGGATTTCGTACGGCGAGGCGTACCGCTTTCGCATTCCTACGACGGCCGACGCGGCGAGTGCAACGCCTCGCCAGTCGTTTGATATGGAGAAGTTCGAGAACGCTGGCAGCGGCAAGTCGCGGCGGTCCAAGACGATCCTGGAGAGCGCGTTCGCGAGCGAGGACGGCCGCGCGATCGTCGCCGTGTCGACGGAGGGCGTGTTCTACTACTCGAACACACTGCCGGTGGACGCGAAGATCACTCCAACGCTGCGAATCATCGGCAAGAACTCGTCGCTGAACCAGCAGTTCAAGACACCGATGAAAGTCTACATCCCGACGGCCAAGCCGGGGACGAACAATGCCTCGGCCCCCAGCGCAGAGCTCCAGTCGATGATGGCGGTCGTAAGCAACCCAGGCGACGAGGAGGAGGACGACGGGTTCTTCAACGTCGACCCGACCGAGGTGTTTGCTGCGCGGTGGATGGTGCCGAGTCGCGGTCAGGACTGTTGGGTTTGCGGCGTTCGTAACACGTGCCACTGGCAGTCCTCGCCCGACCAACACAAGGTGCGGAGACCCGCTGTCGTGGGCCGTCCGGACGGTCGGAACACCCGCTCGGGCCGCGCGATCCGCGACGCGGACGGCGATGATAGCGAGCTGAGCGATCGTGGGTCGTCGTCGAGGCGAAGCAGCAAGACGCGCAAGACTGTGGAGAGCGACACGCCGACCCCGTCGAAACGCGTTAAACCCAAGCCGAAGAAGAGCCCAGCTGCTTCTCGCGAGCGAGCAGCGTCGACGAATGACGCGTCGACGCGAATGAGCGACAGTCGGATCGCGGCAACAGCCCTGGGACGGCCGCGGCTTTCGCTGGCGAGCGCCGGCGGCGGGAGTACGGGCGAGGAGGACTCAGACGCGTCGGTCGAGATGTCCCAGTCGAACCTGGCGGCCGAGCTGGCGCACTACAAGGACCGGCTGACGTGCATCGAGGTTGAGTGGAAGCGGCGGCTTAAGGGCGAGATCCAGATGCGTCGGCGCTGGAAGCAGCGGGAGAACGAGTTCCACGAGGAGCTGCAGGAGCTGCTGACCAAGCTGGACGCGGCGGAGCAGCAGGCGGAGCAGCTTGCGGCCGCGCAGAAGGACGCGGAGAAGCGCTTCTCGTTCGAGAAGCTCAAGGCCGAGCAGCAGAGCTCGGTGCGCGCGCGCTACGAGCGCCTGTGCGAGCAGATGGGCGACAAGATGGCGCTCGTCGACGACCAGCGGCGGCTGCTGGAGCAGACGACGCGCAGCCTGCTGCTCGAGGTGGACCGCAACGTGCAGTCGCTCAAGAGCGCGGTCGGGCTCGAGCGCTCCGAGTGCGTCGTGTGCAAGGACAGCGCGGCCGTGACAGCAGTCGTGCCCTGCGGCCACTTGTGCTTCTGCGAGGCGGACGGCGAGGCGTACCGGCGGAACGCCCCCGGCCCAACGCTGCTGTGCCCCATTTGCCAGGGCGACCTCGTGTCGCTGCTGCGCATCTACTAGGACGACGCCAAGCGAGAGGACAGCGGTGAGAGAGAGGTACTAACCTGCACAATGACCGTGGATCGATCGCTCTCATCTTGGTCATGCGCGTGTGTATTAGCACGAGAGGGGAACGAACACGAGTGGAGCCGAGCGAGCCGAGAGAGTGAATGAGAGCCTCCGTGGGTCGTCTCTAGTCCGAGTGCACGCCGGCGGGGAGCGAGACGGCCTCCTTGGCGGCACGCAGCGCGCCGATGGCGAACACCTCGCGGCGCGTGGCCTGGTGCTTGATCTCGATGCGCTCGCCCGGGCCGGCGAACAGCACTGTGTGCTGGCCGACCTCGTCTCCCAGGCGCAGCGAGTGGGTCGGCACGCCGGCGGCCACGCAGGTAGCGCCGGTGGCCTTGACGGCCTTGACGAGCGTCTTGGCCGTGCCGCTGGGCGCGTCCAGCTTCTTGGTGTGGTGCGTTTCAGTCAGCTCGACGTTCCAGCCGCCGTCGGCCGGCAGCTTGAAGGCCGCGGCCTGCAGCAGCTCGGCCACGAGCGGCACGCCCACCGAGAAGTTGGACTTGAGCACCACGGGCGCCTGCTGCGCGTACGCCTCGAGCGCGGCGATCGGGAGCGCGCCGGTCGTGCCGACCACGAGCGCGGGGCGCTTGCCGTTCTTGAACGCGCTCGCGTCCTGCGCCTGCAGCCACGCGGCCAGCGCCTTGGTCCCCTCGGGGAGCGTCACGTCGACGACCACGTCGGCCGCGAGTGCCGCCTCCGTCACCTTGGAGCGCACGTCGATGGCGCCGGCGAACGCCACGCTGCCGTCCGTCACCTTGGCGAGCTCCGACACGATCAGCGCGCCGAGCCGGCCCTTGGCGCCGTGCACCGCCACACTGACAGCCGCGCCGTGGGCCACCGAGCCCGTGGCGCTTGTCGCGGCAGCCGGGCGGGCGTCGATCACGCGCTGGTACTCGTTGATGGCGTCGGCGAGGCGGCGAGCGCCCTCCTCGAGCTCGTGGTAGTCGTACCACGAGAAGCTCAGGCGCAGGTAGTTCTTCATGGACTCGCTGAAGGACGAGCCGGGCAGGAACATGACCTTGTGCGCCTGCGCGATCGGCAGCAGCTCGGCCGCGTTCATGCGCTCGGGCAGGCGCACGAGCACGAAGTAGCCGCCGTCGGGCACCTCGAAGGTCGATCCGGCCGGCAGACGCGCCTTGAGCTCCTTCATGAGCGCGTCGGCGCGCTGCCAGAGCGTCTGGCGCGTCCAGTCGAGGTGCTCCTGCTGCGCGCCGGACGAGATGGCCGCGTGCACGATGCCCTGCACGACGGGGTTGATGCCGCCGCTCGAGTCGAGCTGGCCGCAGTCGACGATCTTCTTGAGCAGCTTGGGCGCGCCCTGGATCCACCCGAGGCGCAGCGCCGGCGCCAGGATCTTGGAGAAGCTGCCGAGCGCCAGCACCGTGCCGTGCGTGTCGAAGGTGAACATGGGCGGCGGCGGCGTCACGGCCGGGAAGGACAGCAGCTGGTAGACCTCGTCGGCCACGATGAGGAAGCCGTACTGGACGCTGAGCTCGACGAGCCGCTGGCGCTTGGCGACCGACAGCGTGCGGCCCGTCGGGTTGTGGCACGTCGGGATCGTGTAGAGCATCTTGGGCACGACGCCCGAGGCGAGCAGCTGCTCGAGCGCGGCCACGTCCAGGCCGTCCTCCTGCATGGGGACCTGGCGCACGTTCATCTTGAAGTCCTTCATGATGCTGAGCGCCAAAAAGTACGTCGGCTCCTCCATGAAGACGAGGTCACCCGAGCGCAGGAAGAGCGAGCAGAGCAGCGACAGCCCGCCCGTGACGCCGTTGGTCACGAACAGCCGCTCCGCGTCCACCGCGTGCCCGTAGCCCGCGCTCAGGAACGCGGCCAGCGCCGCGCGGAACTTGGGGTACCCCATGATGTGTCCGTACTGCAGGAACATCGGGTCCTCCTCGGCGAACTTGAGCGCCGCGCTCGCGCGGATCTTGTCCAGCGGCAGCATGGGCGGCGCGGGCTGGCCCACCTTGAAGTTGATCATCTCGGCCGCCTCGGGCACCACGTACTGCCCGTAGTCGCCCATCGCGTCGTCGTCGTCGTCGCCGGTGCTGTCGGGGATGGAGGAGGGAGGTGCCTGTCGGTTTGAGGGCCTGTCGGTCGGTCCGCGAGTGCGCTGCCGAGGGGAGGAGAGCCGACGTCGGAGCTGACAGGCGGCGCTTCACGGCCCGCCTACGTCCGCATGGGATGAGGAGCCGGCGCTGGTGATTGGCTGGCGGCGGCAAGGAGATCAGATTTGGGGGGAAATAGTGTTTGGAACGCTAATGCAGGATAAAGTAACTGATAGATCGGCGAAGCGGGTAGGGTTGAATGCCTGGTCTAGTGGCTGGAATAAGGGATAAAACGGTATGTCAAGGAGAACTGCGCAAACAAGACAAGCATGCACTCTGACTACGGTACTGTGGTAATCACTCGGGTTTTGATTGTTTTGACCCGTTAAAGCAACTTCGCTACCGCAACTCACGTAACTTATTTTCAATCACCACATGTAAATTACGATGCGAAACTTTGCCCCAACTTTATTTTACGAATCAAGAGTCGCTCCCTTTCCCAGATGCAACTGCAGTCCGAGATACGCAAGTGGCAAGACACCCTGTTCTGTTCATTCAAAAATTCGCCGGCTGGAGCGCACGTCGAGCTCGCCGAGGTTGCACAACATGATTGTACACTTCGCCCCGCCCCTCAAGCGCCGACTTCTCAATCACGACCTCGGGAGCGATGACGACAGGCGTACGAAGGGACAGAAACTTTCGGAAGGTATGTCGTCAATGATTAGCGGCTGTGATGGAATGTGAGGTGATGAACATGTCGACTGAAAGCGGAAGGGCCGGATAGCGAGTAGTCAACATAGCACATTCGTCACGCGCTCAGTGACATCAATGCATGCGCATAGGCCGAAGAGCCCGAGTTTGAGCATCGTGCGGAGCGGGCGAGTCTCTCTGATAGAAGGTTTGTTGGTTTCAAAACATGCTCAGCATGTGTCTCTACTGATCTATTGCTGTGTGTGAAGCTCACAGTCCAACACAGATCTGGAGCGCGCTCATCATCCAGACCCCGATGTGGGTGAGCGCGCGGGACCCAGCCAGAAACAGCGGGGAAAATCTGCGGAAGGGCAGGAGTCCACGGCAGAACAAATAGAAGGGCCGACCCAAAACAGGGCCCCTGTCTTCCAGCTATTTTCTGCGTCGCTGCATAGCATAGAGCTCGAAGCAAGAGACCTGGGCATCGAGTCGACTCCCTCGACGGGCAGGAAGAGTCCGAGGAAGGGCAAGAGACCGTGGTGGAACAAGAAGAAGAGCCGACCCGAGGAAGGGCGTGGCTTGCAGCTGACGCACAATTCTGAGCCGGACGCAGACGACCGATTTGACGCTGGACGTGGAGCTACCCAGCACGAGAACGACGAACCTTCCAAATCTACCGACTCAGACGAGTGTTGCCCGCCTCAATCAGACATCCGGAATTTTGTATCATCCCTGTTTGGGCCCTGGGGAGACGCTGCGAGTGATTCGATCCTCGCGCTCTCTCCAGACGTCCGCCGCATCATCACAGCGCTCGTCCATGCCCCCGCCGCGCGCTCGGCGCTTGCTGGAGCCCAGAGGCGTACAAATCGACTCTTATTTTTCGCTGATCGTTGAGAGAGGCAAGGCCGCGGCCAATTCGTTTATCGACGCCGATCGTATCCAAACCAGCTGGTATGCATTTTCTTCGTTTATTTCAGCATGCAACGTTAACAGATCCGGACAGCATCGAGGATTTTTTTGCCCACAAGTATTTCATTTTACACCCTTTTCACCTAAAATTTCGAGGGCGTGATCAGCTCGCTTGCCTCTACCTGTACACAATATTTAGTTACGCATAAAATGCATATAAAATGGATAGGCTCAAGAAAAAGTTGATACCCTTTCCCTTCCGTGTTTTCACCCAATCAATGTCATAAATTGGACCCCAAATATTTAATTAACCTACTCTAATACATCAAAATTATTTGTGATATATATGAGTTTTTATCACGAATACTAGAATCATGCTCTAAGGTTGATATAGTTTTACTTGCAAAAACTCATGCGCATCATGGCATATTGCACCTTGTTTCATTCGCAAGTTTTTTCTGAATCAAACCATACTACAGTTACAACGGTAAGTTTTGCATCCCTTGATGGTGTCCGGCACTGTAAACCCGCCTAGCACGACGAGAAAAGCCCTTGACATTAGACTGATGAGAGCTTTCGTCAACATTTACGAGCCAGTCTGAACCCACCGGCTTCTACAGAGATTGTGTGGATCACACCAGTCCGAAATGTACCGCAATTTGGACACAGAGGTCACTCCCTTGGGGTAATTCCTCCAGGGTACTTTACAAAAGTAGGTATTATCCTAGAGAAATGTTTCTATGGCCCTGAGTACGGTAGGCGCGGGAGATGGCGACTCCAAGGAAATTCTTGGAGCGCTTCACCAACCAGAACACCAAGGAGCACTACATGGCGTTCGGACAAGAGTTCAGCATTGATGAGCTCATGGAGTTTCTTGGCATCCTGTTCTCCAAGGCGATCACAGAGAAGGGCGAGTACGCGAACTACTATGGCGAGCAAGTGGAGGACCAGATATTTGGAGATGGGCGCGGTACCGGGCTGGATCAGGTGATGGCACTGCGGCGATTCAAGTTGCAGAGGCAAACCTTTTGCTTCATGAGCGAGGTGACACAGGAAACACTTGAACGGGATGGTGCTGGACGCATCCGAAGCGTGCTTAACGTGCTCAAAACGCCGTGTGGCAAGCACGCAGACGTCGGCCGCGACATCACGCTGGACGATACCAGTATCGCGTGCCGGACAACGTTCGGACGCTAGCTCATCGAGAACAACCCCAAGAAGCCAAGCGGCAATTACCATTTCAAGCTGTACGAGGAGTGTTGCGCTACGTCGTGGCTGGTGTTGAAATACCGGCTGCACGGACGGAGCAGCTTCGCGGACCGCCACAGTGGCGTCATTCCAGACGAGGTGGCGGAAACTGTAGCCCAGAAGATCTCCGCCGTGTCCACGATCAGGCGGTATGTGCTCGAAGTTTTCGGCCCTTCTATTTCCCGAAGCGCGTCGTGAACACGGACAACTACTACATGTAATGGGCCATTCAACAGTCCCATTACATGGCGATATCCAATTATGGATTAGTGTTCGCCACTAATTGTTTTGGATCGCCAGGTGTCGTAAACATGATGTCCGACCCATGTTTACGCACCAACGCTCACGGTAGTGATCAATGATTACGACCGCATGGAATGTTGTCGAACATTCTCGAGTGTTCTCTGCGCGCAAACATTCACGTGCAGAAAGATGGTTCCTAGTAGGAAATCTATCTGATGACGAGACCGACGTGTCATTGTGGGTACATGTTGTTGATAGTAGCCAATCACAACACGCCACGAGACAGGGAGGTTCTTTGGAGAAGAACCTCACATTGAAGTTCAAGTTGGAGAATGTTCTCCT
>JAADXX010000149.1:0-44730 GCA_023338025.1 Phytopythium oedochilum | reverse complement strand
TCGAGATGCGTGGGCATGATCCTGTGGCCGAGCTCGGAATCGTGTATACGAACACGCAGAAGGCCTGGATGACTTCGCGCGTCTTTTGGACCTGGTTGGAGGCGCTCAACGTGACCATGGCGCGCAAGAGCAGAAGGATCCTCCTCCTAGTCGACAACGTGAGCACGCACTCCAGGCCAGCCACAGTGCTCTTGAATGTTCGTCTTGAGTTCCTCCCCCCCAATACGACTAGCTACCTGCAGCCGATGGGCCAGGGCGTCATTGCCAATCTCAAGCATCACTACGAGAGCATCAAGATCGACGTAGCGATTCGTCGCTATTTGCAGCGTGAGGCACCTCGAGTAGTGTATGTGTTCACTGCCATGAAGTGGGCAAGTCAGGCGTGGGCGCGAGTCAGCGCCGAGACTATTCGAAACTGCTGGGGCACTCTGGAATCGTTGCGGCGCCATGGAAGAACTCGCTGGCTCACATCATGAACTAAGTGATAATGTACTGATATGTGAAAAACAGATCTGTTTCCTCGCTTTGAGATCAGTATACGAAGTTGTTCTTTCGGCTGGTCTCTACTGATAGCCTCTTGTAATTTGTCCGGCGCTACGCCCGGGGCAGACTGTACGACGCCCCGCTTCTTTTCGGCGGGCGTCTGCGATGGGGACGCTGACGCTGCCGAGAAACGTCGAAATAAACTACCATGAACGTCAAAAGCATTCGCTATCAAGGTTTTGTTTCGCTGTGGCAACCAACTACTGCGACGTGAAGTACGCATTTTATCCGAAAGCCTCCTTTTTACTGAAAAACAAACGCATCGAAATGGGGGATGCCGACTGTGGATGGGAGGAGGAGGGCGAAAAGAACCAACCCACCTTCTCGCGCTGGAGCGAGCGACCTTGCCGCGCTTTCTCGGCTCTACCGCTCGCTCTTCCGCCCCGTCCGGTCCCCATCCGGTCGGTCCCCATCCGGTCCCCAGTCCCCGGTCCGCATTCCCCGAAATCCCCACTTGAGCGACCGACCATGGCGTCCGCGGCGCCGGCGGGCGAAGCCGCCATCATGGACGGGCTGTCCAAGGCGCTGGGCCTGCCGCGGCCCTTCCCGCACGAGGACAACCGCGCGTTCGCGACGATCGAGACCTGGCAGCAGCTGGCGGCCGCGCTGGCCGCGCAGCCCGTGGCCGTGCGGCCGCTCGGCTACTACCGCACGCCGGACAGCGTCGACATGTGCGTGCGTGCATATGTGTGTGCGGTTTACCGCGCATTCTGTTGCGGCCAATTCGGTGGATTCTGCGGACGCGTCTGACAAGAAGCGTCGAACACGCGTTTGGCGCGCAGCTACGTGTTTGAGATCCGCATGGGGACGACGGACGAGGACCGCAAGAGGTAGGTTGGTAGATGGGGACGGACCGCGTCCGTCCGTCCCCTCCTCCATTCCGACGTGCTTAAGCTGTCCTAGCTCCCACCCGTCCGTCCGCTGTACTAACGTATGTCCGGCCGCATGTGGGTCCGTCGGTCCGCAGCTGGCGCATCTACCGGCGCTACCGGCAGTTCCACAAGTACATCGGCTCGTCGTCCGAGATCCTGTCGAGCATGGTCGTCCCGCGGCTCTCGCAGGCGTACCTGAAGCTCTTCAGCGCGCAGACGTGCACGGAGCGGCTCGAGGAGCTGCACGCGTGGCTGCAGGGCGTCGTGGACAACACGCAGGCCTTCTGCCGGCAGCAGGCGGCCGAGTGCGGGCCCGCGGCCGCCGTCCCCTCGGACCGGCCGCGGTCCAGGACGCGGCGCAGCGAGTCGAGCGCCGGCGAGATGGCGCGGACGCTCGCGCCGGACGCGGCCCCTCGCCGGCGAGAGCGCGCGGCCAGCAGCTTTGAGCCGGCGGCGGACGGAGGGGACGAGGCGAGCCGACCGCCGGCCGAGACGGACGGGGACGGGGACGGGGACAGGGACGAGCGGCAGCAGCAGCAGCAGCGCGAGCGCACGGCCACGTTCTACCGGCTGCGCATGGACAGCGTCGAGGCGCGGCCGCTGCTGCTGCTGAGCTGCTTCTTGCTGGCCGGCGCCAACTGTCCGTTCCCGCACTACTTCCGCGGACTGCCGCGGTTCGCGCTCGCGCTGGAGGAGATGAACGTCGAGGTCAAGCCGCGTGTGGACCGGAAGACCAATGGTGGTGGCGGTAGTAGCCTGTTCCCGTCCCGCGTGCGGTCGTCGCTGGCCACGCGCGCGGGGCTCGGGCTGAGGCTGGCGCCCAGCCACGAGCAGGACGGCGCGTTCTTCGGCGCGACCGTCAGCGGGTTCTCGAGGGAGCTGAGCCAGGTGGACCCGCGGCTCGCGCGCGTCCCCGTCGGCGCGCGGCTCGTGCGCGTGAACGGCGTCGACACGGCCAGCGAGCGCTTCGACGCGATCCTCGCGCTGCTGGCGGCCGCGGGCCACCGCCGGGCGCTGCGTCTGCGCTTCGAGCACAACCCGTACGCGACCACGAGGCAGCGCAGCGACGTCGCGACCGGCGCTGAGGACGCGCTGAGGGGCTCGCCGGCCGCCATGTCGCGCGGCAGCTTCGTGGACGCGAGCGAGCTGCTGGCGGCCAGCGGACGGCCGGTGAGGACGAGCAGCCTCCTGGCAGTCGGCGGCCGCACGGAGGACCGGCCGGTGCGCACCGAGTCGGCCGTGGACGCGGTCCACTTGACGCGGTCGTCCTTGTCGAAGGCCAGCGGCGGCGCGGACGCGCGCAGCTACAGCGTGGACGCGCGTCGCGGCAGCGGGAGCCTCTTCGGCTCGGTCTTCGGCGACCTGTTCGGCCGCAAGCGCGTCGACACGGCGGATCAGGCGCTCGCCGACCGCCACAAGTTGCAGGCGCTGGACGACGCGCGCGCCTCGTGGGACGACGCCGGCGGCGAGTTCTTCGACATCCTCTCGCGCGGGTTCTACACGCCGCTGCCGCCCGCGCTGCTGCACGAGCTGCGGGTCACGCGGCGGCGGCTCAAGCTCTGCGAGGACCTGCTGCTGGGGCCGAGCAAGCCGCAAGGTGAGGACGAGGACGAGGACGAGGACGAGGACGAGGAGGCCAAGTGGCGGGAGATGGAGAAGCGGCGCGTCCAGGGCGTGTGGAGCACGGCGACCGGCGCGCTCGGTCTGTGTCTAGCCGCGTCCAAGGTGTGCGGCAAGGACGCCGCGATGCTCGAGGTGTCGCCGGCCATCTTCTCGTCGCGTCCCATGGGCAGGTAGGGAGGGGACCGCCTCGCCATGTCGTCGACTTCCAAGGCGAGTACCGGATCGCTAACAGCATGTGATTGATTGACTGGCTGACTGACAGTGAGAAGCGGCTGCGCAAGGGCTTCGTGCTCGTGTCGATCAACAACGAGAGCACGTTCGGCTGGAGCTTTGCGCGCGTGGCGGCGACGCTGGCGACGGCCCCTCGGCCCACGTCCGTCGCCTTTCGCTGGTTCCGAGGTGCGTCCTCGTCTCTCTCTCTCTCTCTCTCTGTCTACGTCTGCGGTCGAGTCGCTCCCATGCTCATACGCTGTTGGCTCGACGGTGAACAGACTACAGCCCGTTCCTCGAGTCGAACCACGCGGAGACAGCGGGCGAGGACGACGGCGCGGACGCGTTCGCGTCCGGCCTGGACTGCGTGGCGGAGGCGCAGGCCGACTTGAGCTCGAGCCTGCACCTGGCGTTGGTGGAGAACGCGTCGGTGCGGGACGCCATGGCGTCGCTGGAGGCCGCGGCCCGCGAGGCGCGCGTCAAGCTGGCGGCCGCGGAGCGCGCGAGCGCCGCGCTGGAGCGCAAGCTGCGCGCCAAGGACGCGGAGATCGCTCGGCTGGAGCAGGAGGGCGTGGCGCGCGCGCACCAGCTGGACCGGTGGCGCGAGCGCGCGGCGGACGCCGAGGCCAAGCTGGCGACGTCGAGGCAGGAGGTGCAGGCCGCCGTGGAGCGCGCGCACGCGGACGCGGTGGCCAAGGTGGCCGAGCAGGAGGAGCGGCTGGTGCGCGAGTCGAACCGGTCGATCGCGAACGCGAACGCGCTGGCGGAGCGCCGGACGCAGAAGCTGCTGGACGCGACGGTGCTCGACATGCAGCGCAAGCACGACGAGTACCTGCAGAAGCTGGCCGAGGAGCACTCGGAGGAGGTCGAGAGCCTCATGCAGCAGGTGGCTGTCTGGCGCCACCAGGTCGAGGTGCTCACGGAGGCCGAGAAGCGCAACTACGCCGCGCTCGTGCACAGCGGCATCAACCCGTACGGCGGCGCGCACCGCTCGCGCTTCGGCTTTGAGAACGACCCGGCCGCGGACGCGGACGCGGCGAGCGGCAGCGGCTACCGCGGCGGCGGCCCGAGCGTCTGGCGTGGGGCCGCCAAGGCGCCGGGAGGAGGGCCGAGCGGCCGGAAGGAGCCCGCGGCGAGCGCTCTCGGCCCGCGCGGGTCCTCGTCGGCGTCCTCGGGCGCGTCCCAGTCGCAACAGGGCACGTTCTGGGACCGCATGGTCTCGCTCCTCGCGGCCGAGTAGTCCGCAGTCCCCTACCTACCGACGTCCGTGTGTGTGTGTGTGTGTGTCTGTATGTGACGCTGTGTGTCTATGAGTGCATGCAACGCGTCGCCGTCGCTCCGTGTCCGGCCGCAGCCATTATAAGAAGAGCAGAGCGCGTGTAAATACCGAATCGAACCACCTGCGGCTGGAAAGCGCTTGTGCTGGAACACGTTGAAGCGGATATCCAGAGGGTTACGACAGGGTTATAGCAGGGTGGGTTACGTCTCGTGAAACCGTATCCGGAAGGGTCTGAGCAACCCTGTGATTATGTGGGGGCGGGGTCGAGGGACGGCGGACGGGGGACAGCGGACGGGGGTCGGCGGACGGGGGACGGCCCCACCTCAAGTTGGGACGCACGTGCGACCGTCGCCATGGGCCCCTGGACCTCCGTGCCGTGCCCTTTGCTGGGGGTGACGCCCACTCGTCCATCCATCCATCCGGTCCGCTGCGGACGCGGGCGGCCCCCCTCCCCCCTTTGCGTCTGCCATCAAGCGCATCGTCATGATCCGGTGCGGAACACGCCCCGAGGCGCACAGTTGCCGGCCGTTTGTGGGTCCCCCGCGTCCTGGGCCGCAGCCACACGGCCCGCGCAGTGAGCTGGGCGATTTTTTCGCGGCGGGATGTACGGAGGCGCCGAAGGTCGGCGTCCACAGTGTAAGTTCCGCCAGCCGGTGGCGGTCGTCGCGTTGTGCTGAATCCGCATGCTGCTGGGGTTTTGCCGCTTTTCATTTACAAACATATATAAATTATTTTGTTTCTTTGCCGTTGGGATCTTGCCAACTGTATGATTTTACCACGTC
Organism: Phytopythium oedochilum; assembly: GCA_023338025.1. Classification (NCBI taxonomy): domain Eukaryota; phylum Oomycota; class Peronosporomycetes; order Pythiales; family Pythiaceae; genus Phytopythium; species Phytopythium oedochilum. Next base: position 39,421 of record JAADXX010000149.1, on the reverse strand, counting down.
AATCGGGCAAAGTGCATTTCGACGCTTTTTGCGGGCGTGGGTTCAGACGCGGAGGCATACAGAGCGCGAGTCAAACCGCGCCTTGGGACCTGATCTGGTCGTCCGCACCCTGTCCACAACCCGGTCCCGCCCGCGCCACCTCGCCGCCATTCCGCGACGCGCCGGCGGACGAGACCGGCTCGCTCGCGCGCGCGCACTCCCAGCGGGGATCCCACCCTTCGGCCCACCGCCCGCCTAAACGCCCTCGCCGTTGCATCGCCGTTGCGTCGCTTGCCTTGCGCGCGCCTTGTCCGCTCGCGCCGCCATTCGCGGACCGCCCGGCCCGCGCGCAGTCCGCATTTCCGACACGACCGTAATTCCATTTGCCGCAATTACGAGCTAACCCCTGTCCGCACCCGTCCGCACCATCGGTCCGCACCCGTCCGCATCGTCGGTCCGCACCATGATCCGCGTCAAGTGGGACAGCACGGCGTACCGGCCCGAGTCGGGCAGCGCGGCCGCGACGGTCTCGGGCGCGAGCGACATCCAGGAGATCGCGGTGCAGCCGTCGCGCGCGCTGCCTCCTCGCGCGGGCCATCCCTCGCGTCCGCCGGCCCCTCGTCCGCCCTTGGGGCCGCTCCCGGGGTTCAACCACGGCCTGTCCCCAGTCGTGGACGTCCTCGGGGGCGCGGACGGCCGGTCCGGTCCCGGGGGCCCGCCGGTCCGGCGCACGCCACTCAAGAAATGGGACATGGGGACGATCTCGGAGGACACGCCGCCGGCGGCGCACGCGGCCCCGTGGGCCGACGAGGACTTCGAGCTGTCGGAGGAGGGCGAGGTGCGGCACAAGCGGTCGGGCCGGCCCATCAGCAAGGACGAGATCCGCACGCACGGCGAGCGCGTGCTGCGCGGACTGATCGCGCACGTGCACACGCGGATGCTGCAGGAGCTGTTCTACGTGGAGCAGGCCATCCCTCCGCTCGAGTTTGAGGACACCGGGGATCTGCGGACGAGCGCGGCGAGCAGCAGCAGCAGCATGAACAGCACCAGCGCCGGCTTGGGGTCTGTGCGGTCGTCCTCGTCCAGCATCTGCTCGACGGCCGACGGGTTCCGCATGATGGTCGACACGGACGTGCCGCGCTGCATCTTCCACACGTCCCCGGGCTTCGCGCTGAGCGACAAGCTGCTCGTGTTCGTCTGCAGCTTCCGCGGCCTCTCGTGCGGCATCTGGAGCCGCTCGGTGATGCTCAAGGACGGCGTGCGCGTCGGCTCCATGCTGCCGTACTTCGAGGCCGCGGCGCGCGCCGGCTACGGCGTGCTCGTGATGAACCCCAACATGAACACGCAGCTCATGGAGGCGCCGGACGGGTCCGGGCGGCTCGACAAGATGCCCATCCCGGGCTCTTCCAGCGCCGAGGAGCACTGCGAGCACGTCTGGCGCCACTACATCGCGCCCAGCGCCGCCAGAAAGGTGCACTTCATCGCCTACGGCTACGGCGGCGTGCTCGTCACGCAGCTGCTGGACGCGCACCGGCACGAGCTGCGCCACCGGCTGGGCAACGTGGCCTTCATCGAGTCGTCGCACAAGGTGGACGCCGGCTGGCAGCCGAGCTTCAAGCGCTACTTCTCGGAGCACTGCGTCGCCTGGGCGCGCTCGAGCGAGCCGCTCAACACGGACCTGTCGACGCCCAGTAGTCCAGGCCCCGTCCCCTCTGCGGACGTGGCCGCGGGGATCAGCAACCTGACGTTCGTGGGCGACGTGGAGGCCGCGTCGCCGTCCTCCGGGCTCCAGCGCAGCCCGTCGGCCGGCCAGCCGGGCGTCATCGGCTGCGTCTGCCTCTCGGCCGGGCCGTGCGAGGGCCCGAGCAGCTCGCCGGCCTACACGACCACGGCCGTGCGCGACGCCGTCTTCGCTTTCCTCGAGTCGCCCAACGCGTACGAGTACCAGCGGCGCGCGGCGCGAGAGCTCAAGATGAACGCGCTGCTCGAGGCGCAGGAGCGCGCGGACGCCGCCGCTGGCGCCGGCGCTGGCAGTGACAACAGCGACGAGCTGTCGCCTCGCGAGCGGGACGAGCGCCGACGGAGACAGCAGCAGCAGCAGCAGCAGCAACATCAACTGAGCAACTCGCGGGTCAGCCGGCGCGGCTCGGCGTGGGAGCAGCCGGCCCGCAAGCCCCGCACGCGCGAGTACGACTCGTTAACGATCGACGACTTCGACCTGCTGCGCGTGGTCGGGCGCGGCGCGTTCGGCAAGGTGATGCTCGTCCGCAAGAAGGGGACGCCGAGCTCTGGAAGCTCTGGGAGCCCTGGAGGATCTGGCAGCAAGGGCGCCAAGGTGTTCGCGATGAAGGTGATCAAGAAGAACGCCGTGTTCGCGCGCAACCAGGTGGAGCACACCAAGACGGAGCGGCGCGTGCTGCAGCAGGTGGACCACCCGTTCCTCGTCAAGCTGCGCTACGCGTTCCAGACCGAGGCCAAGCTGTACTTCGTCATGGACTACTACAACGGCGGCACGCTGCACTTCCACCTGCGGCGCGCCGTGCACTTTGACGAGCCGCGCGCGCGCTTCTACGCGGCGCAGCTCGTGCTGGCGCTCGCGCACCTGCACACGTACGGCGTCGTCTACCGCGACCTCAAGCCCGAGAACATCCTCATGGACGACGAGGGCTTCATCGCGCTCACAGACTTTGGGCTGGCGCACGACCGCGTTGAGGACGCGGCCACTGGCGGCGACGGCGCTGGATCGCTGCACACGTTCTGCGGCACGCCCGAGTACATCGCGCCAGAGCTGATCCGGCGCGTGCCGTACGGCAAGGCGGTCGACTACTGGTCGCTCGGCGTGCTGCTGTACGAGATGCTGGCGGGCTACACACCGTTCTTCCACGCGAACCGCAAGCGCAACTTCCAGAACATCGTCAAGCTGCCGCTGCGCTTCCCGCACGAGTTCTCGGAGGACGCGCGGTCGCTGCTGCGCGGGCTGCTGAGCCGCCGGCCCGAGAAGCGGCTCGGCTCGGGGCCCTACGGCGCGCAGGAGGTCATGGACCACCCGTTCTTCGCGCGCGTCGACTGGGCGCAGCTCTTCCGGCGCGAGGCGCGCGTGCCCTTCCGGCCCGTCGTGCGCAAGGAGGGCGAGGTGAGCAACGTGCCCGAGTTCTTCAAGCGCCAGGAGGTCGTCGACTCGGTCGTCTCGGACGCGCCCATCGGCAAGCGCAACGAGTTCCAGGGCTTCTCCTACACGGACCCCTTCCAGCTCTAGCGGCCGCGTCCGCCGCTGCTTGTGTCGTTATGAACCAGCCGCGTCTTCCTCGCCCCTCCCTCCATCTCCATCTCCATCTCTCTCTCTAGACCGTAGCAAAGGACCAATGCGAGCTAATGCACGCGCATGATGTACGATCCTCCCAGTGACAGACGGAGAGAGACTGACTGCGAGTGGATTATCCGCTGGCGACCGCCGCCTAGACTCGTTCGTGGGCGATGGGATGGATCACTCACTGCCAGACCTTGGTCGGCTTCATGTGGAAGTTCTCGTAGAGCCGCAGCAGGTTGCGCTCGAGCATGGCGACCGTGACCTTGCCGACCAGCGGCACGTACTGCACGCCCGGGATCTGCAGCAGCGCGCGCTCGTCGACGTTCTTGAAGGACGCCACGTTGACGACGACCGTGCCCGGGCTGACCCAGTCGAGCGGCAGCTGGTAGTCCTTGACGGGCACGCCCGTGACGATGACGCGCGACCTGCGGCAGGCGCTGGCCGGCGTCTCGCTCGTCTGCTCGAGCCGGCCGCGGCGGAAGAGGTAGAGCGAGTCGACGTCGACGCTGAAGACGTCGGCGCCGTCGTTGGCCAGCATGGCGGCCAGCGGCCGGCCGACAATGTCGCTGCGGTTGACCACCGTGACCGTCACGCCCTGCAGGTGGTCGCCAGCAGGCTTGGACGGGTCGTACACGCCCAGGTGCTCGAGGATCTTGACGATCGCGAGCGGCGTGCACGGCAGCACGCACTTCTGCGACCGGCCGGCGTCCTCGTCCACGTAGCGGATGTTGCGGTACAGGTTGCCGCGGTAGAACTGGCCCAGGCCCTCGACGTCCTTCTTTATGGACACCGAGTCGCGCAGGAAGTCATCCATGGAGCCGCCGAAGAAGCTCGGGAAGGCGCCGAAGCACGGGTAGTAGACCAGCACGCCGTGCACGTCCGGGTCGCGGTTGGCCGCTTCGAGCGCCGCCAGCAGCGCGTCCTTGGGCACCTCGCGCAGCTCGTAGCGGATGCCGTCGCGCGCGCACGCCTTGCCCGTCCACTGGGCGTACTTCTTGGCCGACGGGTCGCCGTGCGCCAGCAGACCCACGAGCTTGGGGCCCACGCCGCCCATGGCCGTCGAGATGTACTCGCGCACGGCGCGGCTGAAGGGCGCCGCCACGTCCGCCGCGTCGATCTTGACGCCCAGCGACGGCTCGGGCTCCGGAGGCGGCGGCGACGACGACATGCTGGCTGGCTGGTGGGGCGTTGCAGGTGGAGCGGCAGGTAGGGAGTGGCGGGGCGGCAGGCAGGCAGGGAGGGAGCGCAATGGAGGAGGAAGGGATGGAGGGTGCGTGGTTGGACGGACGGACGGCGCTTCAATGCCAGTGACTGGTGGGTAACGGGGTACGCCGTAAGTTACGGGGTATGTCGTAAGTTACGGTTACTCAAAAAGAGGCACCCTTTTGTAAATATTACTGCCTACAAACTTCGAATAAAAAAGTTGTACAAGGTCAGTACTTTTTCAAGTCCCTAACCCCTCCCTATTGAACACGTAACCTCTTTTGTATATACAAATGTCAAATTAAAAAAATGTTACCCTAACCCCTCCCTATTGAACATGCAACCTGGGTTACTTGTAAATGTAACCCAAGTTACTTTTGTAAATATTCCTCAAATTTGTAAATATTATAGAGTAAATATTTTTGCCTACAAACTTCGAATTAAAAAGTCTGTACTTTTTCAAGTCCCTTATTGAATTTCAAATAAAAAAGTTGTTACCCTAACCTCTCCCTATTGTACATGAACTGTAGTTTCAATTGACATGATGTGAGTATATTGGTAGGGTTTCGGACCTGAAACGTCAGTCAAAAGGTGCCGAAATGGAGATCCCGAGCGTGCGCGTGCTGGTGGTCGGCGACTCGGGCGTGGGCAAGACGGCGCTGCTGTCGGCGCTCTGCCGCGAGCCGGCGGCCGCGTCCGCGCTCTCGGCGTCCGCGTCCGCGTCCTCTGGCGCGCTGCTGTCCCACCGGTGGACCACGGGCTGCGACGTCCACGTGCTGGTATCGTACATCCGATCGTCGGTCGTCTGGGGACGGAGAGAAGCAATGGAGACTCACGACGCGTGGCCGGCGCTTGGCTCGGCTCGGACGGCAGCTGCACCGGTACCGAGAGGCGCTCGGCGCCGAGAAGGAGGTGTTCATCGAGTTCATCGACGTGGGCGGCCACGGCAAGTACGAGCTCAGCCGCGCCGTCTTCTACCACGACGTGCACGGTGCGTTCGCTTCTCTATCTCTCTCTATCTCTTGGCTCTTGTGGCGAGGCTTAAGCGTGCCGACGGACGTGTGCTTGGACGCAGGAATCCTCTTCGTGCACGACCTGGGCAACGCCAAGTCGTACGAACACCTGCGCGCGTGGAGCAGGTGCGGGCTCGCACTCGACCGACTGACTGACTGACCCAAGCAGTGAGGAGCTTCGCTTCGACCGGTAGACTCATGTACTAGCGTCCTGCAGTGAGATCGCGAGTGTGCAGCGGGCCAAGGGATGCGTGGTGCCGTCTCCGCTGCCGCAGCCGACGCCGAGCGACTTCCCGTCGGTACGGAGCGTGAGCTTGGATGGAGACCGGCCGAGACGTTGAGGGTGGGGGAGACTGACGACGCTCGTGCCGCGCTCCAAGCTCCACGGACTGCCCAAGCTCGTGGTCGGCAACAAGCGCGACACGGTCGGGTCGACGACCAAGCGCGCGCCGGTCGCGCCCGAGTTCCGCAACATGGACAGCATCGAATCGGTGCGTAGTGTGTATGTCTGTGTCTGCGTATGTATCAGAGCAGCAGCCTCGCCGTCGCGCTCAAGCTCTGACTTGCTGCTTGCCGCGCTGGGAACAGAGCGCCGAGCCGTTCTCGATGGACACGCACGCCTTCTACGTCTTCATCGAGCGCGTCGTCGCGTTCGCGAACCGCGCGACGTCGCTCCCCGGCGGCGCCATGGCAAGCAGCAGCTTCAGCGCGAGCGCGGCGGCCGAGTCGCCGTTCTCGCAGGGCTTGCGGCAGATGAAGAGCAAGGCGAGCGCTCCCGCGTCGGCCCCCGGCTCGTCCTCGGGCTCGACGCTCCTGCCGCCGCTCTCAACGGGCTCCGTCGGCGCGCGCGCTGGCTGGTGGTGAGTCCTCGGCTCAATGGATCGCTCTCTCTCTCTCTCGCTCTCTCTCCGTCTCTCGCGTTGGCCCGCCTTCGCTCTCGATCGATATCTATTCACCCACTCGGGAAGCACTAACGCCGCGTGTCTGGAGCCTAGCCTAGCCTAGCCTGGCTACCACTGCACGCTGGCGGCGTCGGCGACAGAGCCGCAGCCCGCGCCGTCGCCGCAGCCGACGTCGGGCGTCGAGATGGGCGTGGCCGCCTTGCCGCGCATGGCCGCGCGGAACAGGTCGGCCTTGTACTTGCGGAAGAGCTTCTTGAGGCCGCCGCCGTTGAGGAAGTTCTCCTCGAGCTGCGTGAGCGAGAAGGTGACCGAGTAGCCGGCCGCCGTCACGCGGCGGTTGCGCAGGTCCACCGTCACCTCGGTGCCCTCGGCCACGCGCGCGTAGAACTGCTCGTCCGTGATGACGATGCCCAGCAGCGCGTTGTTGGGCTGGTTGCGCGCGTAGATGTAGGCGAACGACTTGGCGATGACGGCCTGCACGCCCACGGCCTTGAGGCAGATGGCGGCCTCCTCCCGCGACGAGCCGCTGCCGAAGGCCGCGCCCGCCACGATGATGTCGAAGCCGGCCTTGACCTTGGACACGAACTCGGGCTTGACGTACGCGAACGACTTGCTCGCGAGCACCTCCTCCTCTGTCTCGCACTCGGGCGGCCACAGCGGCGACGACTTGTTGAGCCCCATGAACTGCGCCGGGATGACGGCGTCCGTGTCGATGTTGTCGCCGAACACCTGCGCCTTGCCCGAGAAGACGGGCGGCAGCTCAGCCTCGACGGCCGCGACGGCCGCTTGCTCCGCCGCCTGCTGCGCGTCGTCCGCGTCGCCGCCCTCGCCGAGCAGCGTCGGCTTGGGACTCGACACCTGGAAGCCGCCCGCCTGCTTCTCGAGCTGCTCGGGCGCCAGCCAGTCGCGCAGCCGGTTGAACTCGTCCACGTCGACGGTCGCGAGCAGCGCCGTCGGGTCGGCCACCTGCATGTCGAAGCTCGAGGCGGCCACGACGGCGGCGGACGCGAGGTTGCCGATCGAGCCCTTGCCCATGCGGTTGCGGAAGTTGCGGTTCTGGCTCGACAGCCACACCTCGCCCTCGCCCGCCACGTCCGCGCCGATGCCCACGCAGTAGCTGCAGCTCGGCGCGCCGACCGTGAAGCCCGCCTCCTCGTACACGCGGTGCAGCCCGAGCTCCTTGAGCCGCGCGACGATCTCGAGCGAGCCGGGCGTCACGCGGCGGTGGCCGCGCGCCACGGGCTTCTTGCCCGCCAGCATGGCCGCGCGCAGCACGAGCGCGCCCAGGATCAGGTCCTCCTGCGTCGTCGTGCACGCGCCGATGAAGCAGCCGTCCAGCGCCATGCCGAGCTTCTCGGCCACCGGCACGCAGTTGTCGGGCGACGGGTACAGCGCCACGAGCGGCTTGATGGCCGACAGGTCGATCACGTGGTGCGCCGCGTAGCTGCAGCCCTCGTCCGGCTCGAAGAACTGCGCCTCGGTCGTGTGCGCGGCGTTGCCGGCCGCGGCGCGCGCCTGCAGCACGCGGTGCGTGACGGCGTCGGCCTGGAAGACGCCGGCGATGGCGCCGAACTCGGTGCTCATGTTGGCGACGGCGAACCGCGCGTCGTCCGAGAGGAACTTGAGGCCCTCGCCGCCGTAGTAGACGGCGCGCTCGAAGGCCACCGTGTTGCGCTTGAGCTCGCCCAGGATGTGCAGGATGGCGTCCTTGCCGCCGATGCCGAACGCCGGCTCGCCCACGAACTCGATGAAGACGACCTCGGGCACGCGGAACCACGTCTGGCCCGTCACAAGCGGCATGACGACGTCGCCGGCGCCCAGCCCGGCCGCGAACGCGCCCATGCCGCCGGCCGAGCACGTGTGCGAGTCGGCGCCGATCACAATCTGCCCAGGCTGCGCGCGCTTGCGCGCGAACTCGGTGTGCATGATGGTCGTGTTGGGCGCCCAGAAGTCCGAGAGCCCGTGCTCGGCCGCAAAGTCGGTCGAGAGCTTGATGAGCGCCTGCTGCTTCGGCTCGTGGTTCACGCGCGGGTCCGTCGTGTGGTCCAGAGCGAGCCAGAAGCGGTCCGGCCGGTGCAGCTTGGGCCGCCCGATCGACTTGTGCATCGTGTCCATGGCCACGAACGTCAGCTCGCTCGCGATCGTCCAGTCCGCGCGCACGCACAGCACGTCGCCGACGCGCACGTGCGGCTCCGTCAGGCCCACCGCGTGGTGGCACAGGATCTTCTCGATCACGTTCATGGGCGGCGGCGCCATCGTCGGCCGAGCGCTAGTATGTACGCAGCTGCGAGCTTGGACTGGGCCCTCGGGGTCGAATGCAGGAATGGCGTCTCGGAGATACTATGGACTCCCCATAGTAAAGTGCATAAGGGGCGAGTCCGGTGGTGGCGCGGAGGGATGAGGAGGGGCGACGCTTAGCTGTTTGCGCAAATGAGGAGAATAAAATATGATAAACTATAGTTGAGTCGCGCATTTATAGTTAAGTTATCAGAGTGTACCGGTACTGAAGTACCGGTATCTTTTTACGCAGTGCAGCACTATTCCATTCCGTAGGTTGGTGAGGCAGCTCATTCAAAACGATCCTAAACGTTCAGCTCGTACTGGACATCCGGAGGGAAGAAGGGAGCGACCGTCGGACGTGGCGATGGCGGACGACGACGCGTGGGCGCCGGAGGAGGCGCCGGACGCCGAGAAGCTGGCGATCGCGCAGCACTTCCTGCTGTCGAGCCCTCCCGGCCAGGTGCACGAGGTGCTGCGCGACGTGGCCAAGCTCGTGCCGCCGCGCGTGCTCACGGACGACGCGCTGCGCGGCGCGCTGCACGCGCACAACGTGCAGAGCCTGCTGCCCGCGGACGTGCCGGACGCCGACTACAAGGTGCGCCGGCGGCCTTTGGGCCTGCGCGTGGCCGCGGCTGACGCTCGCTCGCTCGCTCGCTCCACAGATCCTCATCTGCGAGGACGCCGAGGTGGACCCGGCGCACTACATCGACCCGATCGGCAACCGCGTGCTGGGCTTCGACCACACCAAGCAGGTGCGTCGTCGCGTCGCCTGGCTTCATATAGGGGAGCTGAGTATCAAGACAGAGACGCTGACGGCGACGGCGGCGTGTGGGGAGCGAGCAGAAAGTGATTGAGGGCGACGTGGCCGACATCCCGGAGGCGCTCGTGTCGTCCACGTTCGAGAAGGACCGGTGCGCTCGCGGCTCTGGACGCGCCGACTAGGCGCTGACTAGGCGCTGACTGCTCTGCGCGGCTCTAACGCGGCGTCCATGGTGCTGTCGGGTCAGGCGAAAGGTGCAGCAGGCGCTGCAGTCATACCTCCAGTTCGAGTACATGCATGGGTGAGCTCGAACGTCCGACGTCCCCACCCCATATTAAGTCGACCCCGAACTAACGTGAGACCCCCACTCATGGCCTTAATAGGGGGACGGCCGGCGTCTTCGTCAAGGGCGCGACGCTCGTGGTGAACCTGTGCACGGAGCGCGTCAACCTGCGCAACTTCTGGTGCGCCACGCGTCGCCCTCTTGCGCCTCTCGCGCGCGTCCTAACGCCGTCTCTGCTGTCTGAAGGAGCGGGCGGTGGAAGTCGCGGTGGGAGGTGGACCTGGCGGCGCCGCTGCCGCTGCGCGTGGCCGGCAAGATCTCGCTGCACGCGCACTACTTTGAGAACGGCAACCTGCAGCTGCAGAGCGAGAAGCTCGTGGATGAGGAGCTGCCGGACTTCTCGGCCATCGGGCTGGGCGACGCGCTGCTCTCGGTCATGAAGGAGGCCGAGGACGCGGTGCAGGCCGAGCTCGAGGACATGTACATCAACATGTCCCAGGAGACGTTCAAGGAGATGCGCCGTGTTATGCCCGTCACGCAGACCAAGATGGAGTGGAGCCTGCACGCGCACCGCACGGCGCGCGACCTCGGCGGCCGCAAGTGAGCCAGCGCCGAGCCTGAGAGAGAGAGAGAGAGAGAGAGAAGAGAGGAGAGGAGATGCTGATCCTCGTGCGGTAGCGAGCGGAGTGGGAGGCGTCGCGGCCGGCCTTGTGAACTCGAATCCAAGCGCAAACGATGAAGATTGAGAACGCTGGTGGCTTGGATGTGACTAACCGACTGACGCGGTCGTCCTTTGCTGTCTGTGGAGTCCACAGTGTGGAGTCGTGGCCTAGGCGTCGAGCTCGATGGCCTCTAGTAGCTCGGCCTCGCCCGTCTGGAAGTTGGCGAGCTGCCACGAGAGCTTCCAGACGTGGACGACGCCCCGAGCGTCGCCCGCGGCCAGGAAGTTGCGCTGCCGGGGGTTAAAGTCGAGCGCGAACATGGGCGCCGCGCCTCCGGTCTTGGCGCTGGTCGGCGACGTCGACGAGGGAGCTGAGGAGGACGCGCTGACGCCGGCGGTGCTGGGCGGCTCGCGGCCGGAGAGCACGGCGATGGGGCCGAGCCGGTCGGCCTGGAGGTCGAACACGTACACGTTGCCGTCCTCGCAGGCGACGGCGAAGACCGCGGGGCGAGTGCGGGACCACTCGGCGGCGTACAGGTACGAGGCGGAGGGAGCGACCTCGAGCGCCAGCAGCGGCTGCTTGTGCAGGTAGCTGTAGACGCGCGCGGTGCCGTCGGACGAGCACGAGAGGAAGAGGCTCTTGCGGAAGGGCGAGAAGCGCACGTCGTAGACGGGTCCGCTGTGGGCGTCGAAGACGAAGTCCATGGCGCTCGGGTACAGCGCGCTCGGGTCGACCTTGGCCTCGTACACGGCCGCGAGCGTGATCTCCTTGCTGCGCCGGTCGGTCGCGTGGCTCTCGACCTGGCGCCGCACGGCCGGGATGCGCGCGGCCGGGAGCTTGCCCACGAGCCTCGCAGCCGTCGCGGTCCACTTCTTGTCGCCCTTGAAGTCGGACGCGCGCGCCGTGCCCTTGGCGAAGCAGCGCGCGAGCAGCCCGCCGTCCGAGCCGACCACGAAGGAGCGACTCGCCTTGTCGCTGGCGCAGAAGCCGAGCGCCTTGCCGCCGATCACCTGCAGCCGCGTCTTGTTGTCGGCGGACGAGGAGGAGGACGAGGAGGAGGACGAGGCGGTCGGCAAGTGCATGACGTAGCCCTCGACCGGGAACGCGAGCTTGTCTTTGAGGCGCCAGAAGAGGATCTTGCCGTCACCGCTCACGCTCGCGACCTGGCGGGAGCAGCACGCATGAGCCCAGGCGGTTGCAAGACTCGAGACCGGACCAAGACAGAGACCAAGACAGAGCGAGAGAGCGAGAGAGAGGAGACGCACGTTGTACTCGTTGGCCTGGGCGTCGAAGACCCAGGAGACCTTGGTGACGGGCTCGCGGTGGAAGTAGTCGCCGATGCCGGACGAGTAGAAGCGGTACTCCTCGGGCTCGGTGTCCCAGACGAACACCTCGCCGTTGAAGGAGCCTGCAGCCACGACCGCCGGGTTCGTCGGGTGGCACGCGACGCACATGAGCCCGCTCTACGCTCACCGTCCCGCCACACAAGTCGCGTCAGCCGCATCCATACGAAAACAACACAAGCGAGCGGCCGAGAGCCACAGCAACGTACCGAGGCCTCGAGCACGAGATGCGGCTTGCTCGGGTTGAAGTCGGCCTGGAAGACGCGCCAGAGGCAGAGCGCGGAGCGGTAGTTGCACCAGCCCGAGTGGTCGAAGCGGCCGTAGGCGACGGCCACGACGGCGCCCGTGGCGTTCCACGACACGCCGGTGCACGACAAGCTGAGCGACGCGGCGGCCGTGCTCTTCATGGCCCTGGCGGCGCCGGCGTCTGCCTGCTGCTGCTGGAGGAAGAAGGCGTCGCAGTCGAACCTGAGCGTCAAGAGCTTGGCGACCTCCTTCTCCTCGGCCTCGGCGCGGAGCTTGTCGAGCCCGGCGAAGGCGCCGCCGGTCTTGCCGGTCTGCCCAACCTCGCGCAGCATGAGCGGCCCCACGCGCCGCAGCATGTCGAGCGCGCGCGCGTGCTGCTCGTCGCTCGCGGCCACGTCCTTGGCGCTCGGCCTGCCCGTCGCGGCGGCCTTGGCGTCCGTCTGCGTGGCCGCGTCGGCGCTGCCGCCGTCCGTCTGCGCGTCCGCCTCGCGCGTCTCAATGGGCAGCGTCAGCGTCTCCGCCGCCGCCACCTGCTTGGCGCTCTTGCTCTTGAAGCGCACGGCCGCGAGGCTCGCGTCCCGGAACATGGCGACTGCGGCCTTGGAGCGCGAGCGAGCGTGGGGACGAGACGAGCGACTGACCGGCGGCCGATTGGGATCCGCAGACGCCTCTTCGAGTCCGTCGTGGCACACACAGAGCGGTTCACACTGCGAACTTCACAGTGGCGACATCTTCTTCTTCCTCCTCCTCTACATGCTCTCAGCCTCCAATACCAATCAACACACACTCGAAGCTCAAAGCTCGGCTCTCTCTCTCTCGGTCTCCGTCTTAGAACTCGACCGACTCGCGCCGGTCGGGCTTGCGGCTGCGTGAGTGCGCGTCGTCCGCGTCGTCGAACTGGCCGAGCGAGTAGTCGCTGCGCTGCGACGCGTTGGCACCCGCCGCCGCCGACGATGACGCGCTCTGAGCGCCGAACGAGTGCACCTCGGCGTCGAACGAGTCGTCCACGAGGTTCTCGCGCTCGCGCCTCCTGGCCGAGCCGCTCGTGCTCGTGCTCGTGCCGCCCGAGCGCGTCGACGAGCTGCTAGGCGACAGCACCGAGCCCACGAGCAGGCCGGACCGCCGCGCGGGGTTCTCTCCTCGCCGCTCCACCGCCGACGCCGCCGTGCTGGTCGAGAAGGACGCGAAGGCCGAGGACGAGACGGCCGACGCCGGCGACGGCATGTCGCGGTCGTGCAGATCGCTCACGCGCGAGTGCGCCATCGTCTCGACCTTGCCCTCGCGCAGCGCGTCGATCCGGTCCGCCAGCGTGCCGCCGTTGGCGCGCGCGCTCGCCTCGGGGGCTCCGCGCTGGCGGCCGTTGCGGCGCTCGGCCTTGGCCGCCGGCTGGCTCGACGCGCTCTGGTACTTGGCGGCGACCACGACGGGCGGCGGGAGCTGCGCCGACGCCGACGCCGTCGCGGGCGCCGAGGGCTTGGCGAGCGTCGGCTGCTGCTTGCGCTGCTTGCTCTGCTTGCCGCCGGTCGGCGACGTGACGGACACGAAGGCGGCCGTGTTGAGGTTGCCCTGCGTGCCGTACGGGTCGTACCGGATGCTGTCGAGCGAGTTGTCGTCGCTCGCCGCCGCGTCCGGCTCGGCGAACGCGTTGTGGTAGCTGGACGCCGACGGGCTGCTGGCGTGCAGCGGCTCGCCCGAGCCCGCGGCCGCCGCGGCCTCGTTGGCCGCCAGCGCGTTGTACCAGCGCGGCGGCGGGTGGTAGCGCCGCTTCATGGGCTTGGGCGCCGCCTCGGCCTCCTTCTCCGGCTCGTGGAGCTGCACAGCGGGCGTCGCCTGCTGCTGCTGCTGTTGCTGCGGATGCCCGGGGTACGGCTTCTGGAACTGCTCCTGGAGCCGCGGCTGCTGCGGCGGAGCTCCAGGCGGGGGATACTGGCCATACTGCTGCTGCGGCGGAGCACTAGGAGGATAGTGTCCGTATTGCTGTTGCGGCGGAGCTCCAGGCAGAGGGTACTGGCCATACTGCTGCTGCGCGTACGACGCCTGAGGCTGCACGAACTGCTGCTGGAAGGGCTGCTGCTGCTGCTGCTGCTGCTGGAAGGGCTGCTGCTGCAGGTAGCCGTTGGCGGCGACCTGCGGGCCGGCGTTCTTGCGGTTGGGCGGCGGCGCGAGCGGCACGGCGTTCACGGGCTTGGCGTAGTTGTGGCCGAAGGCGTCAGCGTGCGGCCCGGCGACGGCGGCGGCCTGCTGCGCCTGCTGCTGCAGCTGCGCGAACTGTTGCTGCTGCGCGCGGCGCTGCTCGGCCTCTCGCTGGCGGCGCTGCACGGTCGCGAGCGCCTCCTCGTGGCCCTTGCGCTTGGCGCGCTGCACGCAGACGCAGCAGCACACGAGCAGCAGCAGCACGAGCAGCCCGACGCCGGCCACGACGAGCCACCAGGCCCAGTCGTCCATGCCCAGGGCGCCCTTGAACACGTCCTGGCCCGCCATCGCGCCGCGCACACGGCGAGGCGAGTCGAGTCGGCGAATGGCCGGAGAAGCGCGTCCAGCATGTCTGTCGGTAGAAGCGGGGGACTAACCCGTAGCCAATAACTTGTAATTCGGAGGCTGAAGCTGGGAATTTGCAGGTTCAAGGGGGATGGTGGGGGGAAAATGACTTGAAAATATATGAAGCGGCAGAGTGATACGTTTGAATAATTCGTAGCTTTTCATGGCTAAAACGTACCCAGAGTCGAGCCGGTGCAGACGCTCCTCCCCACATGATGATGATGATGGCTCAACGAAAGCGCCAAAGGCCGTGCGGCTTTTGTCCGCTTGACGTCCCGCGAGTTGTCCGTGGAAAAGGAACACGGGCGGCCACTCCCCCTCGTGGCCTGGCACACAATGCCATGCAGTGTGTAGTCGCCCGCGACAATCGCGAGCGATGCTGTGGACGAACGAGCCGCGCGTCCAGAGTACTCGGCTGCGAGCTCGTAAGCGGACTTGGCCATTTCGTGCATATAACACTCCAAAGATACCGATGGCTGCTTCGATATTTTTGAAACGCGAAAAGATCGATCGGCGGCTCGATGGACGCGGCGGGAGACGGAGAGGCCGTGCTGCAGTTCCTGCTGGGCAAGACGGGCGGCTTGGCGCTCGAGGACACGCGCTCGGCCACGTCCACGAGCAGCAGCCAGGCCTCGGACGCCACGAGCAGCTGCAGCAGCAGCAGCAGCAGCAGTAGCGTCGTCCGGGACGAGTTCGAGGACGAGGCGCACAGCAAGGGCGTCGAGGACTTGGCCAGCGCAGACGCAGACAGAGAAGGCCACGTGCTGGAGCTGCAGCCGATCAGCGAGGCGGGCAGCGAGCAGGAAGAGAGCGAGCAGGAGGAAGAGGTGGAGACCGACCGCGAGTCCAGCGACAGCGAGCACAAGGAGGCGGACGCTCCGACACCGGAAGGAGAGCTTTGCCACGAACAGGATGCGGTGCGGACGACAGCCAGCGATCAAGAGGTTGTACCAGTGACGGGGGATACGCGTGATGTGGTGGCGGAGACCGCTGCTGGGACCGAGTCAGAGGCGGAGGACGAAGACGGCTGCGGACGAATGGAGCAGCGAGAGGTTGCAGCTGCTACGAAAGACTCCTCACCGGTACCGACCAGTGTACTTGGGCCGGAAGCTCCTGGCGATGGAGACGTGGACACAACGAGCAAGCGCTCGGACACACGCGCTGCGAGTTCTCCTTCTGCAGTGGCGCAGCACGAAGCAAAACGAAGAACAGAACTGACTTCGCTCGAGAAACCGAACAGCACTCCTTCTCTCGGCGAGCTCGCGCTGGTGGGCGTCGTTGCCGTTGCGCTGCTCGCATATGTTGTCGCGTGTATCTACAGCTTCGTGTACCGCGATCTGTCGGGCGTGGTGGCTCTCCCGGACGCCTCGCAGTTCGAGCACCCAGTCGACATGTCGAACGTTTCGGTCCGCATCGTGAACCCGGCGAACCACTCGGCCATCCCCGCGCACCTCCTGCGTCTTGACTGGCAGCTCGTGAACTTGCCTGTCGACGCGCTGAGAGCGGGCGGGCCAGAAGTGTACCGCTACGACGTGTTCGTGAACGACGATCGGGTCTCGTCCGACGTCGCGATCGTGGAGTTATCGCCCAGCGAGAAGCAGGACAAGCGCATCACAAGCGTCCACCGATCCATAACGCAGTACATTCGTCGCGACAAGATCGCTGCCTCGGTGGAGGTGCTCACGGTCCGCGTCGACGTCCAAATGACGACCCCTGGCGCGTTCAATCAGGTCACCGCGCGTTCGCAGTTGGTGATGCTAGTACAGAGCCAGGAGTCGATTGGCGAGGCTGACGTCGTGATCAAGACGCCGGCGGACGGTGTGCGCGTGCAGCCGGGTGAGGACGTGGTGCTCACGTACGTTGTCGGTCGGCGAGTCGCGAGATTGCGGGTCATGATCGACGGCGCGTTCGTCGCGTGGAAGACCCACGTGGACGACGGGGTGCTGCTGTTCCAAGGACTCGCAGAAGGCGCGCACGAGATCGCGCTGGAGGTGGTAGGGCAGTCAGACAACGATCTCGAGTCCTCAACGTCTGTGCGCGTGCTGGTCGGCGCGACATAAGGGCGTAGCACGCACGCAGAGTGCTTTGAAGCTGAAGAAGTCGAACACGTTGAAGTGGCTTGCCAACAGGATCAGATGGATCCTCTGGTGGTGTCAGAGCTTGCGAGCGTATCAGTTAAACTGATCTCGAGCCGGCTCGAATCAGATTTGCTGGCATCAAATCAAAATGTCTGAATCGTATGTGTTTGCATGGTATCAGATACACTAACGAGCCACCAAGGCGCTCGCTGCGGCGCTATGCGTTGCTATGCATCAACGTGTCGTCGTGCACTGGATTTCCCCACCGAACTGACCTCTCGGTCACTCGGGACTTTCGCTCTGTTTGGCGCGGTGCTGCTTGGTCGCATCGCTTCAGCCCGGATACTGTAATGCCGCGTCCGTGACGGACTCCGTCGTCAGCAAGGATGAAAATGTGACAAGAGCATCTCCATCCCCGGTGACGTGACGCGCGCACCCCCATGGCTTCAGCCGCGAGTCGCGATCGTGACAGCCCGACGGTGGCTTTCTCGTTGGCGCACAAATCCAGAGCTTTTTGCAAGTCGCACCACACAAACACTTTGACACGGATGGTGTCGTCCACTGCAACTCTAAGTGGAATGTCTCTCGGTGACATCGCGCCGCTCGCATCTCTATGCGGTTGGCTGTCATCTCGCGCTGGCCGATGAGCATCTCTCGCGGCGGGGCTCGAGAAAGCGCACACGTACCTCTATCACGACACCCGGTTGAGCTCTGCGCGTCCTTGCTCTGCGCCCCTTGGCGCGACGTCGCCGCTGGTCGCGAAGAACGCTCCATGACACCCTCGCGCCACCGATGGTGGCGTCGGATCCACCGCAAGCGAGCGATGTCCGTGTGTTTTCTTCTAGTGGCGCCGGTTCTTTCCGATCGCCGCCACCATCGGTGAGGATCGCCTCTCGTTCGTGAATCATTCCTGGATTCGCAGCGGAGCGGTGAGAGCCCCAAGTCAACCGCCAAACACAAGCAGAGAGCACGACACGCAAGATGCTCACGTCGCCCGTGCTGACTGAGGCCGACCACGTCGTCGGTGTCGCGTGCGAGCTGCTCATCGAGTGCGTCGAGCTGTTCGTGCCGCCCCTCAAGCGCTACCGCACGGTGTACGGCCTCGAGGACCTCGGTCCTATCCTCCCGGTACGCTCGGTCTCCTCCGCAGCCGCCACTGCATCCACACACGCTCTGACCCACATGCTGCTGTGATCTCTGCAGGAGTGGTGCGGACCAACACCGACGCTCGCCACAAAGGCGGCCAAGACGGCCACAGTAGCATCAGCAACTGCCGACAAGCGAGTGCATCCGACGATCGTGATCGAGCCCTTCGCGGGCGTCGCCGCCTAAGTCGTCTCCAGAGTCCGCGTGGACCCAAGAGACCGTGTACATTTCCGTCTTTGAACGAAGGTTATCAGTCGCTCGACCGCCGTCAGGCTCTCCTTATGTAACAAATCCAATGCACACACCGACGCTGGCCGCTTTCTACGATATAGTTACCATTGTGCTGGCCACCCACCGCTAGACGTCGAGCTGTAATCGCTCGTACCACATCCAACATGACACAGTCTCGCGGACGCCATGACGTTGTTGGTTGCAGAACATGCACCAAGCGGCCATCTCCCTTCGTCCACAGGGTACGTACCAATGACAAGGCAGTACAGTCCGTATACATGTTGACGGCGAGTGCATCCCAGTGTTGAGAGACCTTCATCATCACTGTCGACGTGAACCACGTTGAGGACCGCGCGAGGCTCCGAGTTGGAGTCCGACAGGACCACTTCCTGTTTGACATAGCCGAACAGAGAGATGCCGGCGATTGTGACGGCCACGGCGCTCCGGGAGGCCGACAGCCTGCTTGGCGCGCTCTGCGCGCTGCTCGTCGAGTGCCTCGAGGCGTCGCTGCCGCCGCTCAAGGTGTTCCTGGAGATCCGCGGACTGAGCGAGTTCGGGCCGCTCGTGCCGGTAGGCTCGTCGACCTTGATCCAGGACTCACAGCTTCATTGACGCCTGATTGACTTTGGTGGTAGGAGTGGTGCGGATCAGGCGAGGGACCCGACTCGCAGCCGCCGGCTGCAGAGACTCAAGGCGGCTGCACCGTGTCGGATGAGTGCTAGACTGGCTGGAGCTCCGCAACCATCCAACGCGTAGGCACGGCGGAATGGTAACAAGCAAAGCCCCAAGTACAAAGCAAGACTTACGACGAGAGAAATGCTGTCAAGGTCGTCGCTGTCGCCGTCGCTCATCCACCGTCGACGGTGCCGCATCCGTCAGTGCTCGCACAGACTAAAGTACCGCTCGTAGTCGGAGTTGTCCTCGTCCTTGGCCGCGCGCTCGTCCATGAGCGCCAAGCGGTGGGCTTCCGCCTCTGCGCGCGTCATCCCCTGCGGCAGCATCTCGCGGACGAGCCTCTCGGCCGACTCCTTCACGAGCGTCAGGTCTGCGAGCAGCGGGTTGAGCACTCCGTTCTGCCACTCGCATTGCTGCGCAGGGATGTCCGACGTCGAGAGCACGCGCGTGTCCGGGTCGACGAGGAAGAGCGCCAGGATTTTGCGGGTCCCCGGCTTGGACGGGTCGGCGAGCTCGAAGGGCTGGACCTGGTGCTGCAGCCGGTTCGGGAAGACGACGCAGCGGCCGTTCATGGCCGTCACGGACCCGAGGGGCTGCACCAGCTCCTCCTCGTTGAAGAGGCCGAAGACAGCGCCGACGCCCGCGTCGTCGCTCTGCTGATACGGCGGCTCCGTCACTTCGGCGCGGAACGCGAGCCTCGACTCGGTGATGTTGTCGCAGCCAAAGTAGTAGAGCCCCGTGCCGATGATGCGCTCGCTCCCCGTGCCCTCCACATGCCACGACCCGCCCGCGTACTTCGGCTTCTCGGGTGTGAGCACGATCGCGGCGACCTTGACGATGATCTGGAGGGTTTTCGAGCGCAGCGATGTAGCAGGCGGTGCTTCAGGCAGCGTGGCCTTGCTCGGCACTTTCGGACGCGGTGGGAGCTCACTCCAGCTGTCGTGCGAATACATGTCCGCGACGATAGCTGGGGACGGGAACTCCACCTGGATCTTCTCGAACATGGGGACGAACCGCCCAACGATGTCCGCGATCGAGTCGTATAGCTTGGAATGTGTCGCTGGGTGCAGGTTGTTGATGTAGGACAGCACGCGCACAGACCCGTCGTCCAGGACGGCAAAGTCCGTCGGGATCCACTGGAACGTCGTGGGCTCCTCCAGCGCCATCTCGGGGCCGTCGACCACCTCAGTCGCCGCGAACAGCGTCGCTTCCATCTGCTCCAGCGGCGAGCTAAACACTTTGTTCGGCGGCGACTGCATCTTGCGCGTGTGTTTGTAGACGCAGCAGTAGAGCGACGGGTGCACGAGGTCCAAGACTTGGTGGCTCGAGTGAGGGTGCCAGTCCTTTTCGTCTTCAGGGACGTTCTCCAGCGCGCTCACAAGCGCGCTAAACTGCGCTTGAAGCGGCGCTGGAAGAGCGCTATCGCTGATGAACGTGCCCGGAATGCCACTGGGGGTGATGAGTCCAACGCCGCCTTCATCGCCAGCGCGCAAGCCGAGCTGCGTTAGCGTGAGTTCGATCCATTGCGTGATGTACGCTTCAACAGCGACCAGCTCCCTTTGAATGCGTCGGCAGTGCCACGCAATAGCCGCGAGCTTGTCGTCGTCAATCACTTGCGCGTCGACTGGCACAGGCAGCGCGGCGCGTGCGTTGTCCGTCGTCACTCCGTCGCGCAGTAGCCGACGCAGCAGCTGCGTGCACCGCGTGTCGACCGCGTCCTCCGCGCTCGGGAAGGACACGCTGATGGCCAGCGAGTGGACGTAGTCGTACGTCCAATCCTCGAACGGGACCGCATGGACCGCCTCGTACACGCTGAGCTGACTGACCGTCCACTTGACGTACGCGTACGACTCGCACTCGCGCCGCTCGCTCTTGAGCTTCTGTCGCTTCCTGTAGACCTCCTGTTCCTCTACACTGAGCGACGACAGGTCCACCGGAGCGGGTGGCGGGCTCGACTCGTCGCTGTGGTCGTCGTCCGGTGGATTCTCGTCGAGATCTTCGTCGTCGGCGTCGTCGACGTCGCTGTACTCCTCCTCGTCGTCGTTGTCGAACTTGCAGTCGGTGACGACGCCGCGTAGCCAGGCCGCCAGCGCCTCCCGTACGCTGTCAGTGAGCGGGTCGGGGTCTCCGGCGGCCCGCAGCTCCTCCAGCGGCTCGAGGAGCTCGCGCAGGTCGTCGTAGACCCAGCGGCCGTGCTCCCAGCTGACGAGCGTCTGCGAGAAGGTCTGGCGCAGGAAGATCTCCTGGATCTCGTCCAGCCACTTGGCGCGCACAGCTGCGTCGCCCAGCTTGGCCCACCACCGCGGCTTGTCCAGCACGCCGTTGACCGCGCGGAGGATGTTGAGCTCCAGCAGCGGCAGCGGCTCCATCTTGAGCCGCACCATCGTCGTTGGTTGGTGCTTGAACAGCGAGATCCGACGCATTTGCATCTTCCTTGAAGGGGCGGAATCGATACCGGTACACATACCGGCTGAGTACTGGTCGTTGGTGCTTGGACAAGCGCGGACGAGACGAATGATGTTGGTGGTGGCAAGACGACGGTCGCCAACATTGCTTGGCGACGGACGCTAGGCGCGTTAGGAATGCGGTTGGATGCTCGAGCGCACCAAGACGCGTCAGTGTCAATTGGGATCCGTGGCAATGCTGGCATTGCAGTGGTGGGAGCGGTTCGGTCTATTCACAACCTGTGCGAGGTCGACAGCGATGCAGTCAGGGCAGAGACCAAGCCGCTTGGACGTTGTTCCGAGCTGCCACGACAGACACCATGGCGCGACAGACACCATGGCGGAGCGATATCTGCTGGCTATGAAGTCATTGACCGCCAATCGGTGTCCGTTGGCCGATATATTGGAGCCAGGACGTGTGGCACTCGATTTATCAGGTCCGCATCAACAAAGCGCGATAATCCCACATTCATGAGACGCTAGACGCTCTGCTCGTTCAGTGGTCGCGCGTATACTCTCGCTATTCGCACCTGCGGTACATATACCTCTGTCTGCTGCAGCCATTCGGCACCACGGTGCCGCAAGGCGATCCGAATCGTGCAGCGCGCTCCAGCGAGTCCAGAAAGACTCGCTCGCTCGCTCACTCGATCAGACTTTGGTGATTGGCGGCTCGTCACGCTCTCGGTCCGCTCAAATATTAGAAAGAGGCGCAGCGAAGAAGGCCAGAGATGATGGCGAGCCGAGAGAGAATCGCTTCGGAAGAGAGCAGCAACCGCGCGCACAGACACACGCGCAAGTCGGACGCGCCAAGTTCAGTTTGCAAATCCGCAGGTTCAAGCTTGAAGTCCGATTTTTCGGTATAGTCATTTTAAGAGCAAAATGTCCAGGGTGGCTGTTGCTTGTCTATGGGCCTCGCAATTGAACGCTTTCTCATTGTCTTTGCAAGCTTCATTTTTTTGCGGGATTTAATCCAGACGACTTCAACATGTTTTTCTCACAGCTTCAACTCTTTCACATAGAAAACTCGACATAATTGGCAATCTCCAAGGCTGACAAGCTGGAGTGTCAGGCGCCTGTGAGTGGTCAAAATGGGACAAGTTTCTCCGTTCTCGAAGGTGATTGGGCGGATTGACAAGGGGACGCCGAGCGCAGAACTGTTGACGTTGACTGCGAGGCGGCAAAGACGCGGGCGCGCGCACGTTGCGATCCAGAAGCGCAAGGATGGCACCCCAATGGCGTACGTACACGCTCGATGCTCAGTATGCTAGCTAGCAACACGGATCTGCCGCCGATGCTTGTCTCTATGTACGCCATCGAATCCTTCGCGCCGAGCTTCACAATCCAATTCGCGTCGAGAGCGAGGAGCGACAGAGAGAACACAAGTCCAAGAAGGGCGTCCGTCGACCACACACTCGACTGCCGCCGCAGCTACAACCAGAAGAGAGCAACCAAGCAAGCAACTTCGAGATGCTCACACCGCAGGAAGCAGGCGACGCAGCGCTCGGCCAGCTGACGCTCGGCCTGGTCTTCATCGTCGACCACCTCATCCCGGCAATGCACACGTTTCTGAGCTGGGAGACCGAAGACGTTGACCTTGGGCCCATCGTCCCGGTATGTCATTCGTTCGTCTCTGTCGCTTGATTATCTGTCTGACGCTGGTCTGCCTCGACAGGAATGGTGCGGATCGGGCAGCTGCATCAACTACAACTGCACCTGCAGCTCGACCAGCGCGATCAAGCCGCTCCCGCCCCAGCAGGCCGCGTAGGCGCGGTCGGTTGCCTGTCACTTGAGAAGGACGCAATCAACATGAAGCCTGTACTCTAGTCCTCGCCCCATCGCTGTCGCCGGCTCCCGGGCGAACGATACAAATCAAAGGCAGCAGCCGGCGGAGGAGATGCGTCGGACCCGCGCCGACAAGTCTAAGAGATTGCATGTTCGGCGTTTGCTCGAGTTTTCCCAAACAAGTGCTCTAATTTACCAGGATGTTTGATTTTGCATCGCAACATGTCGGGATCCTTCGTCCACCCCACTCGTGAAAGAGTCGACGGGATAACCACTCAAATAGCGAGCAACCACACGCGAACTCGCATTAGGACGCCGGCACGCACGACCACCGCTGCTGTTTGTGTGTGAACTGCAGCAGCCGACATCAACTCGACGAGTGGACATTGTCCACTGGACAATGCAATGTGGTCCACACAACCACATCCAAAGTATTCGAATAAGTACGTGTTCATTCTCTTTGGCCTAATTACCTCCTACAATACGTACCCTTCAAAACTAGATGTTTGATTCGGCAGGCTCCCGTTGGTTGGCGGCCGGCGCGCGAATGATTGGTCGAACGCGCTCTAGGCGGCGGGCGGCAGCGGCAGCGCAGCGCATGGCTCACATTTGATTCTGTGGAGCCTTCGCGTCGCTGAGAAACAAGAATCAAGCACCATGGTCGCCTCTAAGAAGTCGGTATGGGCTGAGCGCTAGTCTGTCTGCCGTTCGGAGAGGGCGGGGCGGTCCCTCCTGCGTCCGAGCAAGGGGTCCGGATCGCCCTGCGAAGCCCTTCGCCCCTCTCTCCTCCTCCTTGTCGACGCGCTTCCTGCTCCCCATCCGATGGACGAGGCTCGTGGAGCGGCGGGGGAGGGCGGCGGCCGAGGCGGCTCCTCTTTGGGGGAGGGCCTTCTCGGCCGCTGAGCCTCCCACCGCGGCCATTGGTGCCGATGTGGACGAACGCTGAGAACTCGGGGGAGAAAGAGAGGGCGCTCGTCCGCCCTCTCTTTCTTTCTTTGAGGGAGCACTCTTGACTAACGCGTGACCCCCTTCCCCGCCTGTGTGTGTCCGCCGAGCAGAAGAAGTCCCTGGACAACATCAACTCGCGTCTGCAGCTCGTCATGCGCTCGGGCAAGGTCGCGCTTGGCTACAAGCAGACCCTGAAGCACCTGCGCAGCGGCAAGGCCAAGCTCGTGATCCTGTCGACCAACACGCCGCCGCTCCGCAAGTCGGAGGTCGAGTACTACTCGATGCTCGCCAAGACGGGCGTGCACCACTTCGCCGGCACCAACAACGACCTCGGCACGGCCTGCGGCAAGTACTTCCGCGTCTCGTGCATGTGCATCCTGGACGCGGGTGACTCGGACATCCTGCGCTCGATGCCGTCGGAGTAAGCGCTTGGTGCGCTCGCCACGACGCGGACGGTCGCGCCCAAGGTCTCCTCGTTGACATGATAATCACCTAATCAAACCGGCGGGGGGGGGGAGATCGCGACTCTTTGAGGCCCATTGGAAACAAGCCCTGGCGTTCCGTGCTCGTGTTGTCTTGGTGCGATGGCGTTGCGGCCTGCGGATGGTGACAGATGATAGATGTACGTGTGGATGTACTATTCGGTGGTCTATTGATGGGCGAGAAGCAGCAACATGCAGGCGCCTGTCAACCGTTTGTCTACTCGGGCTTGAACTTGTTGGACCTTTTCAGCTTGGCCACGAGCTCCTTGTCCTCCTCGAAGCGCTCGCGCAGCGACTTTAGCTCTGCACAGCACCACGTCGTCAGATCCTTCTCCCCTCCGTTCGAGAGACTTCCCGAGCTCGATCGGAACGTACGGTCGCGCTTCTTCTCGCGCATCTGGAAGCGGTAGAAGTCCTCGACCTCCTTGGCCTTCTGCTTCTTCGCTGGGCGGCCGAGAACCTCCTCCGCGGCCGTGACGCCGCGTCGCTTGGTGTTGACTACCGTCACGAACCCGTCGTCGTCCACCTGGTTCTTGAGCTCCTCCCGCTGACGGATCTCCTACAACCAGCCAAGGACCACGAGTCAGTCGTCACGTCCACTCGGCCATGCTGGAATCCAGCGCACAACGAGACCCACTTCCTCTTCTTGTGCATCGAACTCGCCCATGTACTTGTCAGCGATCTCCTTCACGGCCGCCAAGCCCGGCTTGTTGGCTTTGTACTTGGCCAAATACGCTGTCACACACACACACACACACTACACGTTAGCTATGGCAGCTACCAAACGCTGCACAAGGAGACGTAGAGCTCACCGCTAAGGCCGCTGGCACCCTCAGGCGCCTCCGCGTCGATCTCCTGCGCGCTCAGCACCTTGCGCACCGCGTCCTTGGACTTGAACACCACGTGCGCCGCCTTGCCCAGCAGCGGGTCCGCCTTGCCGCCCTCGCCGGCGCCCGCCGAGCTGAACACGACGTGCTGCACGGCGCCAAACGCGGGCTCCAGGCTCGCGCGCAGCCACTCGTCGGTCGCCGCGCGCGGCAAATTGACCAAGTACACGGTGCGGTCTGCCGCCAGCAGCGACTCGTCGCCAGTCGCCGCGTCTTCGCCGTGTTCCGCGGACGCCGCCGACTTCTTGGCCGCGTGCTTCTTGGCGTACACGAAGCGCCGGAACGCGCCGTGGGGCAGCGGCAGCGCCAGCGCGTGGTACCCGCCGGCCACGAGCGTCGGCGCCATCGCTTCCTTGCTCGCTTGGTGTCGGTCGACTTTGTTTGGCTGGTTGGCCAGCCCAATGGCCTCCGATACAGGTATATGACTGGCTATAAATGTTGAAGTCCTCGCTTTTGATTGGATGCAATTCGAAATGAACTGATAACTGATACTATTGGATTAAAACATTGGCTGCATCATATTTTGGACGAATCGTTGACGGAGGACGCGAAAGGGCGTAGAGCTATAAAAAGCCACCGAAATGACCATGGTCGGGTTCAGTATCCGCATGACAACATGCCTCACAGCGTGCACCTGCCAGCCGAAGCGCATGTACCAGTTGGCGGCGAGAGAGCGCCGGGTATTCTGTCAGTGTCGACGCTTGGGGCGATCCTGCAAGCTGGTGGGTGTCGCCATGTGCGGGCTGAGCGAGTCGAAGACGCCGGCGAGGTCAATGTCTGTGCCAAGTCGACGGTCGCGACTCCGTACGGGGATTGGACAATGCCAAGCAATCGGAAGGGGAAGCGGAGGCGACCTGTGCTCCTGGACCCTCCACATCAGCAGATCAACGGGAGGCGGAACGACGGCAACCAGAGCCGAAATGGGGCTCGGATTACCACTACGATGGCCGCTCAACAACAGCAGCCGCGACAAAACCAACCAGCACAGTGCAAGAGCCATCCCAAGCTCGAGCCGATGTGCCCCCTACCTCTTCCTCCAGCAAGCACACACGACGGCGGCGAGAAGGAGGCGAGCAAGGTGTCAAGCAAGCTTCA
Source organism: Phytopythium oedochilum (assembly GCA_023338025.1). Classification (NCBI taxonomy): domain Eukaryota; phylum Oomycota; class Peronosporomycetes; order Pythiales; family Pythiaceae; genus Phytopythium; species Phytopythium oedochilum. Next base: position 13,137 of record JAADXX010000149.1, on the reverse strand, counting down.
CCAAGAGATCCAGTGGATCCACCGCCACTTCCCAGTGCTAAAGCTTGCCACCACCAAGAACTCCAGATTACTGCGCCAGCAATTGCTCGCCAGCGCTATCGCTCACACTGCCACTCGCCTCGCGCTCCGGAGCTCCTGGCAGCAATGGAGAAACGGTGTCGTTCAGCTCAGGCGTGCTGAGCAGCGCCGCCTGCGAGCGTCGCGCGCAGTTATGGAGAAGCTTGTCACCGCGTCCGCGGCATCTCTAGCTCGTGCATTTCGGCTCTGGCGCAGCAGCATGGTCGAATGCCGAGAGCAGGAGCATTTGGCGTCAGCCGTCTCGATTCAACGGTGGACTCGCAGTCTGGCTCGCGAGAAGCAGCGGAGAGCCGAGGCTCGATCCTTGGCCGAAGCGCTTCGGCTGATGAACTCGCATGCATCAGCGATCCAACGGGGCTATCGGCACTACCGCTGCATCCTTCGAATGCATGCCGCCATTCGTATGCATCGCGTGCTGCGCGACCGCCTGATGCATCGTCTACGAGCCACCGAAGAAAGAGCCGCCTTGGCAATCCAGCAAGCGTATCGAGACCGCCGCAGGCGTCGACAAAAGAAACGAGAGGCGGTGGCGCGACTGGCCTTCGAACGCGGCCGCGCATGCCAGGCGAGACGGATTCAGCGCTCTTGGAGGCGCTATGTGAGCTGGAGGTGCAACGAGCTACCAGCGTCTCGGGTGGCGTTTATCGTCGACCAGGTCGAGTTCCTGTTCGCCGTGCAGTCAATCCAGCGGAACCTCCGGCGGTTCCAGTGGCGCGTTCGGATCGAGCGAAGGAGACAAGCAGGCGCGTGTTGCATCCAACGGATTTGGCGTGGCTCTGCCCGCCGAGAACGAGCTCGAAAGGAGCGGAAGGTCTGGATTTTGGAGCGCGAGATGGCAGTGCGCTGTCTTCAGCGCACGTACCGATGCAGTCGCAAGCAACGTAAGTTCCGACGGGTGATGGAAAGCTCGACACGCCCGCTGTACATGCGTATGCTCCAAGTCGGCGATCCGTTGGTGCGCGCACGGTTCTACATCGAGATCGCTCGATCTGCGGTGCTCGTGATCCAAACAGTGTGGAGAAAGCACCGGGCGTACGTGGTCTCAGCGAAGCAGCAGCGGCGAGAAGATGCTGCGATAGTGATCGCTGGGCTTATGCGCCGCGCGAGACGGCGGCGTGTGTGGCTGCGTCTCGTTGCCAACGTCCTGGACGCTCGCCGGCGCGAGAGAGCGCCGTCTCGGGCGACAAGAACCATCCAGAAATGGCTTCGCCGCGTCAAAGGCAAGGGAGACGAGCGAAAGCAGAGCGCGATGCAGCCGCTCTCGGCGCTCATGAGCGCCGCTACGTCCGTACAGAGGTACCACCGACGGCGCAAGGACCCGTGGCGGCGCGTATTGCTGCGCGTGATTCACCACGAGCGGCCCAAGCACGTCGGCGCCGCCGTGCGCCTCCAAACGTGGTGGCGACGCGAGCAGCAGCGCAAGCGCGCGGCCACTGAGCGTAAGCGCTCGCTACTGGGCGTCCTCGAGCAGCAGCAGCAGTCGCAGCGGCGGGACGCGGCCGCGCGCCGCATCCAGCGCGCGTATCGGCGGCTGCTGGACCGCCGGAACGGCCGCCTGCTGCTCCAGCGGTACAAGATCCTGATGCGCCAAGAGCTGAGGAAGCGCCAGCAGCGCGCGGTCATCCGCTCGTTCCTTCAGGAGGAGAGCTATCGACGCGGCCAGAGGCAGAGGAGGAAACGCGGAGGCGACTGCGAGGCGCCAGTCGCATCGGACGCAGCAGCAACAGCAGCAGCAGCGAGCGCAAGCACAGCACTAGCGTCTTCTACACGCGCAGAGGGGCCCGTGGAAGAAGCCGACGGCCGCGTCCGCTGCTGGAGCGACGAGTTCCAGCGCGCGTACCTGTTCGATCCGACCACGGGCGATTCGACGTGGTTGGGCTGACCTTGGAGGATACTTTGTCAAGTGGACCACCTCATTTGTCCCCCACCATGGGACAAAATGCTCTGTCTATAGTTTAGCCAAGAGTAGAGTGTACCGTCGCCGCTTTGGTGCTTGGGGGCGACGTCGACGACGCATCGGAGCAGAAGCGTCGGATCGCGCGCTGTGATTGGCTGGTCTGGCGGCGCCGACTCATGGAATGGGACGCGGCGGAAGCCGTTTCATTCGTCAATTGGTCGGCTAAAGGGACCCGCCGCGTCGACGACGTCACCGATTTGGATTGAAGTTCGAGTCAGGGCTGGGTGAGTTCCGACTTTTTTCTGCTTGGGGCGGCCGGAAACGCAATTCGGCAAGGCAAGCGATTCTTGGGATCTTTGGCGCCGAGTGAGCATGCGTGAGCATGCGTCTCGCGCGAATACGGCCGCCACTGGCTCGCGGCGGTACAGGGCGACAGTGCTTGCACCGCCGCTGGGCGAAGTGGTGCAGGTGAGTCAAAGTGCGCTGTGGGTGCGGTTTGGTGGGTGGAGTTGGGAGTGGTGGCGCGCGCTGCATCACTGCAAAGCTGCCGTTCCATTCAATGCAGGTCGGACATTCGAAGATCGCGACGCAAAACTCGGGCCAAACTTCTTGCACGAGCGATCGACGGGCTGTGAATCGCAAAATGATGGAACTCTTACGTGTGAGTTTGCACTCGCTGGATTAATGACGGTACATGCACAACGCTATGCGAATCACTAGACTCGGTGGTGGGTGGAAACTCGTTCTCGGTGATAAATATAATAATATACGCCATGCCCACGCGCGTGGGCGAATCCGCTCTCGCTCGACTCAGGCTCACTTCTTCAGCTTGCCGCCGTGGCTCCAGCAGTAGCCGCCCGACTTGGGGCCCTTGTTGCACCCCTCCAGCTTGCACAGGCGCTTGCCGCCGTGGCTCCAGCACACGCCGTTCTTACGCGACGCGTTCATGCAGCCCTCGACGGTGCAGCGCTTGCCGCCGCCGTGCGAGATGCACAGGCCGAGGCTCACGGCGTGCTTCTGGCACCCTTCCTCCGAGCACCGCAGACCGCCGCCGTGCGCGATGCAGAACCCGCCGGCCTTGGCGCGCTTCTTGCAGTCCGCCATGCCGCACAGCTTGGCGCTGTTCGGCCGGCGCATCTTCTCCTGGCGCTCCTCCGAGTCCGTCGACGAGGTAGACAGGCGGCGCTTCTTGTCTGGCGTGCGCTGGCACTGCTGCATGGTCGCGAGCTGGCTCAGCGCCGCGCCGGCCAGCAGGTCGCGGTGCGGGCTCGAGAAGCCCAGCGGCGACGCCGGCACGTCCTGCAGCTGCTTGTACAGGTCCATGCACTGCTTGCGCACCGGGCTGAGGCTGTCCTGGAACTCGGCCTGCGAGCGCGGGCTCTCATCGCGGCGGATCATCGCGTCGATCGACGGCAGGCGCGCCATGCGGTGCTCCTGCGGCGACGCCGCCTGCGCCTGCGCGCTCAGCACGTCGCTCATGCCCACGAGGCGCGGCGACCTGTCCTTGCCGAACAGGCTGGGCAGGCGCACCAGACTGCTCTTGGCGTCGCTGGCGGGCGCGACCACCGGCCCGAGCGGCGGCGACGGCGGCGGCGGCTGCTTCCACATGTCCTGTCCGAACTGCACGTCCAGCGGCGCGAGGATCATCTCCATGGTGCTGTGTCCGTGTGGTGTGGTGGTAGTAGTTGTTGTTGTGGTGGTGGTGGCGATCGGATGGAGAAGGCAGCGCAACCAACTCCACTTGTCTTGATGCTCCGGATCGAAACGCAAATCGGAAAGTGAACCGGTGCCTGTCCGCCCGCTTCGCGCCGCCGGCTTCCAGCCATCACCATCCCTGTCTCGTGCCACCGCCGACATACTGGGATTCACTATGGTCCCGGCTCCGCCCGTCGTCCACCGACGAGAACCCGCAGTGAAACGCGGACCCGTACCGTAAGTGCGCCAGAGACCGGTCTCCAATAGAGACAAGCCCGCTACGGAAACCCTACACCTGAACAAGATCGGTAATCACATTGGCCCCACGGAAACAACAGACACACCACCACCACCATTCACTCGCGATGAGGCGACGTCACTGGCCGCGTTGAGACGCCAGCAGCTTGATACCCAAAGCTGTCGGCAGGTCGCTGCGGTGTTCCAGGTTGAAGAAAGCGGCAAGCGCGCTCGCCAAAGGGCAAGCACGAGCGACACGAAGCGACAGAAAAAGAAGGCGTCGCGACCTTCAACCTGGTGCGCCGCGAAACATGCTGGTTTGACGCTTGAACCTGCGTGCAACCAAACCCCGCTGTTACTGCAGCTGAGTATGTTCCTTCTTCTTCTTTTTTCAAAGTTCAAGCGGAAAGCTGAACCAAGAGCCGCAAATTCAACCCGCGCGCGCTTTTCAATCTTGCGCTGAGTATGCGACGCTTGGTGCGAGACGAATGCGTCCTTTCAGCCAAGTTTTGAGAGAGCTTCACTCGAGGAGACGCTTGTCTTTTGAGCGAATTTGAACTTCAATCAGCAACCCACTCGCTCGCGCTTCGGCTGCAGCGCCAAGCTTGACGCGCAAGGTGCCGCAAAGACGAGCGCGGGCTCCAAATGGAGGCGACCCAAACACCACGCGATCTCAGGCTGCTTTGAATAAGCGCCACCGGATGTTTTCTGCGCTTCCCAGGTTCAACCGCTCACCAAACGCCACACACGTCACACAATCGTCGGTGTAACTGCGGCCCGCCACGACCGACGCGTCAGCCCGTTTTTGCATTTTGCTGCAGAATTGTTGTAAAGAAAACGAAAACGCAGTGTCAAACAGATCCCTTTGGAAAAATGGAGACGGCGCTTGCGGCAAATGACGCACTGCATGTTGGTGAGCAACTTGTTCACTGCCTTTCGACAGCTTACCGCGTGAGTGCTTCTAAATCCTATCTTCCGTGGCCACTCGGTCACCAAGTTGATGGACGCAGGCGTAGTTGTGATACCTTTTATTAGCAACCATTTTGGATTTTTGCAGGACTTTTTTCTGGCGCGCGAGTCGGAGCGTGACGCGCCCGACGAAGCAGCGCGGCTAGTCCAAGCGGCCAGTCGCCCACGCGCCGATCCCGCCGACGTAATCACCGCCGCGGAATGCGGATGAAGCACCGGCGGGCAACTTCAAAGGGGATGGCTGATCAATCCGAGTGCTGATGAAGCGCCTCTTCGCTTCGTGCCGGCGATTGGACGCCGAGTGGACGGACGTCAGCAGCGGCCGCCAGCTGACCGACACGCAAGGTCTGCTCGCCGCTGGGCGACGCCCAGATGCTGGGCGATGGGTCTGTCCCCTTGCGTTTGCGGCGGTGATCACTGCGCGAACGCGGGTGCTTCGGGCGACACGCATGGACCAGAAATCGCCGACTGGGCTGGCGCTGTGCCGCGCCGTGCTGCGAGCGGAGCGTCACGTGGTGCACGTTCGCGACGCTCCACGTGGGATCGAGCGCGTGGCTGGCGGTGACTTCAGGAGCTGCTTCAAGTGCGTGCGCTTGCTGCGCGGGGCGAGAATCACCAGAAAAAGAGGGGAAAGGACACGAGGCAGGGCGATGACCGGCAGGCATGTGGCGAGATGGGGGAGCTGGCGCCTTGCGCCTCGAAGCGAACCCGAGCGCATGCGATCCAACTGTCAGGCTCGCTGTGTGTGAAGGATCACAGTGTGAAGGAGTCCATGGCACGTCGTCACCATCGAGCCGAGTCGACGGGTGGGGAAGCGCATTGGTACCGAACGGGGAATGTAGGTTGAACTTGAGAGCCTTTCGGTGTGCCTGCGTCGACAGTCGTACTTTGTAGAAGCGTCACCGTACGCATTACTAAACATGTCACTATCTCGATAGAATGACATGTATCTTGAGCCGGCGAATCTTTCCTTTCGGCCGATCATTCCGCACTTCCCGCCATACTCACTTCAAGGTCAACGCGGCGGAGCATGCGCGGGCGCCGACGGAGCCAGCCCCGCGCCGCCGTCCATGCGACGGTCGGGGGCGCTAGTAAAGGACGAGAAGCAGTCGGGGCAGCGTCTGAGCCCAGCAGCGCGGGTTCGATCGAAGCGAAGCGCTCGACGCTCGCACTGCAAGCGCCGTGGCTTCCGCCCTTGACGCCAGCCGAGTGGCGCGCGCTCCTTGCGCTCGAGCTCGGCACGCTCGCGCTCTACGTGTCGACGCTGTACCCGTCCGTGGCGGGCGGCGACAGCGGAGAGCTCGTGGCCGAGTCGTGCCACCTGGGCGTGTCCCACCCGCCGGGCTACCCACTCTTTAACATGCTCGTGCACGCGTGGATGAAGCTGGCGGGCGTTGCGCTGCGCGAGGAGTTCGCGAGCCCTGCGTGGCGAGCCAACCTCTTCTCTGCGGGTACGTGCTCGGCTGCAAGTGTGCTCGTGCGACCGCACAGCAGTCTAACCTCGAGTGGCGACTGACGTCGCGGTGTAGTGTGCGACACGATCGCTACTGGGCTGATCTACGTGGCAATCATAGGAGTCTCGACGCTCACACGTCCAACTGAAGGCGATATAGCTCAGCCGCAGGCTACTCGGTGGCCCGCAGCGTTCTCTGCAGCGGTACGAGACGACCGAGCTTTTATTTGCGACGACACACTCAATCAACCGTGACAATGTGTTTGTTTCTGTAGGCGCTGTTCGCGTTCTCGCCGCTCACATGGACGTACGCGGTCAGTGCCGAAGTGTTCGCGCTTAACAACCTGTTTGCATCGCTGCTCGTCCTCCTGTTGCTCGTGTACGAGCAGCGCCAGCGGGATTTCTCGTCCGCTGCTGTCGGCGCGTTCGTGTGCGGCCTCGCCATGTGCAACCAGCACACGATTGTTCTCTTCGAGCTGCCGATCGTCGCGTGGGTGTTTTACACCCGGCGGAGATATCTTTGGCAGACGCGCGAGCTTGGCGTGCTAGCCGGCGCATTCCTTGTTGGACTGCTGCCGTACGCGTACATGCCGCTCACATCCATTTGGAACCCTCAGCCTGGATCATGGGGTGACGTCACGATGCTCGCAGGTTTTGTGCACCATATTCGCCGCGCAGACTACGGGACATTTCGGCTGTTTGCATCCAACGGCGAGACCGAGGGGCTCTGGACGCGGCTGTATTTGTACGCGGTCGACCTGTGCACGCGTGAGATTCCTCTCCAGCTCGCGTTTCCGATGATTGCGCTTGGCATTTGGGGCTCCTTTCGACCACGAGACTCGAAGTCGATCGCGCACCTGACTCGCTTCCGACCGGCGTCTTCGTTCGGGTTCATGCTGGTGATTCTATTCACCTTCTACATGCTGGTGTTCCACTCACTGTCCAACCTCCCGCTGAACGAGCGGCTGCTTTACGGCGTGCACATGCGCTTTTGGCAGCAGCCCAACGTCATCGCATTCGTGTGGTTTGGATTGGGGCTTCAGTACGTGTACGAGCTCGTCTCACGGACTTGTTCCCGCTTGCTCGTGGGCTTTGCTGAGGCGAGTTGCATTGCGCTGGCAGCCTTCCAGATCGCGATGTGGTTCGATCTGATGAACCAAAGCCACGCCTTCTACATTCGTGACTACGCGCGTGCTTTGTTAGACCCGCTGCCGAAAGGCGCCGTGTTCTTCGTTAGCTTCGATCTTCACTGGACGGCGCTCCGGTACTTGCAGCGATGTGAGCAGTACCGCCCTGATGTGACGGTGCTGCAGCTCTCCATGATGACATACCAGTGGTTCGCGACCAAGCACAGTAATTACCCGAATCTGGTGTTTCCTGGGCCAAGACTCGTGCCGTTCGGCTCTCAGGTGCGAAGTGCCATTGATGTTCGTATGTACCTCGTAAATGATGACTGACGCCTATTTCTTGCAACTCCAAGAACGAAGGCTTCACGATGGCGAAGCTCCTGGACGCAAACCTTGCTCGCCAGCGTCTGCATGGCAGCAAAAGAAGCAAGGGCCGAGGGCTACGCTTCTTTCTTGGTGGGCACCTCAACTACGATGACCAAGATTTCAGCGCCAAGTACTCGCTCGTGCCGTACGGCTTGGTGGACGAATTCCACTTGGTATCGGAGCCTCCTCCGTCTCTTCGCGATTGGTACGCAGCCCAGCAGTGCGTAATGGAAGCTGTTCATGAGGCTTTGCCTGCGCTGCCCCCACCTCAACTGTACGACGACGAGACGTGGGAGTGGACTATCGTACGTTGTCGCATGATCGATCCTGATTGTGTTCTGGGTCGACTCACTGTGGATGCGTTGTATGATGAACGACAGGCTCGCAACCATGGCATGAAGACGTTGAGCTGGTCGACGTACCTGCTGCAGAAGACGATCGAGGAAGATCCGCAAAATCTGACGCTTCTAGTCGAGTCAACTCACGCGATGGAGGCATCGTACCAGGTGGAGCCGCAGCAGTTCTGGAACCGCGCATCCAATCTGAAGAACCTAGGCCTCGCGTATGCACAGATCGTGAAATCCAACTTGGAATTCGACGCGGTCGACGACGACGTATTCTTCAATGACGAGGTCGGGAAGTCCGTGGGCGACTGGAGGCGGTGCGTTGAGCTCATGCAGGCAATTGAAACCATGCGATGAAGGAACTGACCGACTTGCTGAATCATGGCAGACTCAAGGATCGCGCTTCGGCACGCATGCTCGAGGTCTGGTACGAGTGGCTTCGAGTGCCGGAGGCCAGGAGCGACTCAGGATACGCCGCTATCGAGTCGGTCGTCCACAAGTTTCTCCCAAATCCGACTAAGCGGGCAGAGGCAGCGGCACCGCAGACGACGACGAAGAAAAAGAAGCGCAAGTCGAGGAAGAGCAGCCAGAAAAAGCACAGCTAGCACCTCGAGCAGCACCTCGCCGCTCTATTATCGCCCACCCTCGCTTTAACCCATTTGGCTTTTGCTGACGCGCTTGTCGTTGTGTATCTCGCTCACGCACAGCCCGCCTGCCGACCGATTACTGGTATAACTTAATCAGTTCGTCCGAGACGGCCGACGGCGTCAGCACGCCGAGGTCCGTGAACATGAGCGCGATGTATCCGGGCGGCGTGTAGTCGAAGAAGGGGCTCTCGAACGCCACGCTCTTCTGGTCGTTCGCCTGCAGCTCCACGCCCGGGATGCTCGTCATCTGCTTCTGCGGCACGTCGCGCTGCGTTAACGGGTACAGGCGCGCGAACTTGTAGCTCTCGGCCGCGACGTAGAAGGGCTTCTTCATCGCCTGCGCGATCACCGCCACCGAGTACGTGCCGACCTGCAGGCGTGGCGGTGCAAGCTCGTCAGACTCGCCCACGCACAGAGTCTCCAGCGCGCCGACGACGTACCGAGTTGACGATGCCGCCGTTCTCCACGACGCCCTCGGCGCCAGCGATGACCATGCTGACCTGCTCCATGTAGAACCCGACGGCCGAGTCCAGGATGACAGTCGTCGGGATCCCGATCTCGCTCAGCAGCTCCGCCGTCTCGATCCTGAACATGGGGGGGAGACAAGTAAGCGCCGGTGCCGGGAGGAGAACGCACGCTCGAGACGAGTAGCAGCGGTACCCGGAGCTGTTGCTGCGGCCCTCGGTCACGAGCACCGAGAAGTGCTTGGTCTTGGCAGCCTCGCGCAGCAGCGCCTCCACGACGCGCGACCGGCCGACCGTCAACACTTTCTGCGGCATCACGAGCATATCCACTAGCGTCATCGACTCGCCAGAGGAGAATGATCCACCGAGCCGAGCCGCTGGAGCCGTACCATGCCGTCGCGGATGAAGTTGTGGCCGACCTCGGTGATGCGCTTGCGGCTCGAGAGCGACGTCTCGGCGAACTGCTCGCCGCGCTCGATCAACTGCGACTTGCACAGCTCAAAGTCCTGCGCCGAGCACGAGGTGAGCGCGCGTCAGTCACGATTCGGTCCATGCCGACGTCCTCCCCCTTCACCACCCAGCGATGCAAACGCACGTCGAACTCGAGGAAGGTGCGCGTGACGTAGCGCAGGAAGAGCTGGCAGCCGGCCGTGGTGGCGATTGAGTTGTGGTGGCGCGCGGCCGTCGAGGGCGAGGCGCCGCCGTCCGCCTCGTGCAGCGAGCGCAGCTGCTGCGCCGCCTCCTGCAGCTCGCCCTCCATCTGCATCATGGTGCTCGCCTCGCTGCGGTAGATGACGCCCGTGAGCGCCTTGATCACGCCCACGGCCACGGCCACGTCCGGGTCCTGCAGGTGCCGCAGGAACTCCTGCACCACCACCGGCTGCTGCTTGGCGGCGCTCGACGCCATCGCTCTCTCGCCACTTGGATTCGCTTGCTTCTCCTCTCACCACTACAGCTTGGGTGGATGAGCGTTTCGTATCGGCGTATAGTATACTACTATTGGCGTATAGTATACTACAATCCGGAAATTAACCGATTTCTTGGATCGATGCACATGCGTGCCATAGTTGAAGCCCAAAGCTTCATCACGTCGAGCTCGGCGAGGACCGAAGCCATGCGAACCTGAACGAGTAGTCGTAGCCTGTGTGTTGGTCAGTCAGTCAGTCAGCCAGGCAAGCAGTGTCTCTCGGTGCTAGCGGCGTGTCCAGAGTAGAACGACGTACCGAAGTGCGCGAGCGACGCCTGCGCGTTGTAGAAGACCCAGAAGACGAGGTTCGTCTGGACGTCGCTGAGCTGGAGCTCGAGCACGAACGCGAGCTGGCGCAGGCCGGAGACCCCGGCCCAGCGGTAGTACGCGACGCAGACCGCCGCGAGCGTTACGAGCTGCATGGAGCAGTAGAGCGCGATGCTGGAGAGCGCGTCTCGCAGCTCGCCCCCGCTCTCGATGTGGGCGAGCGGCGCGTAGAACCTCCGGTTCGGCGAGTAGAAGCCCAGCAGCATGTAGCTTGCTGGGCCCCAGACAGCCACGCCACGCGTTAACGAGTGAGGACGAATGGAGAGAGGAGACTGCGCGGCTGCAGTATGAAGCTTGCTCACCGTAGATGAACGGGATGCAGGCCTCGACGAAGTTGAGGAGCAGCACGTACTCCATCGAGAAGAGGAAGCGGCGGATCAGGCACACGTACCGCTGCTCGAGTACTGCGTCGCTATCTGGGAGCGGCGGCTCGGTCTCGGTGCAGTTCTCGTCTTCATGGAAGCTCACGACCTTGGAGTCGACAGCTCTCTCGGTGCGATGGGAGGGCGTCACCGCCGTGAGCGCGGACTCCAGCGGCACCACTTGTTGGGTCGAGTGATGGATCATTATGTCTTGCGTCGATGTCTGCTGCCTCGAGATGAGCTGCTCCATGTGTTCCAACATTGACAGGCGGCCGAAGGGCAAGGACTCTGGCGAATCTGCTGGTTGGGGTGTCCGTCTCTCCGATCCAGCGGTCAGGGATGGCTCGAGGGACTTCCTGGCGTCTAGCTCGAGCCCGACGGCGGCGATACTCTGGACCTGGCGCTTCATATCCCGTAGGCAGACCGCCAGGTACGTCACGTCGAGGACCATGAGCCCAACGATGGCAGAAAAAGCCGTCGACTGCATGGCGTACGTGAGGAACAGTGAGTTGAAGACGTCGGACTGGACAGTCACGACGACCGGGGCGGCGTCGCGAAGGTCCGCCAGGGCGTTGCTGAAGCCAGCGCGGACCACGACTTTCATCACCGGCACCGCGAGCATGACAGCCAGCCGCGCAGACTCTGGCGTGTGCAGGAGCACGAATACGTACAGCGGGTAGATGGCCGAGAGAGCCCCCAAGCACCCCGCGACGCGGGTCGCGGTGACAATCTGGCGTCGATGCCGCGGGTTCTCCCACGCGCTTCTCCCCCAGCTGGCGGCGAACGTCGCGATGAGAAGCGGCTGCCACATCACCTCCGACACCACGATCATCGAGTACGGCAGCGGGAACCCGATGGCGAGCGCGAGCAGGTAGAAAGCGGCCGTGGAGGCAGCTGAGAGCAGCGTCGACGACACGAGAAGCCGCCGATGGGAAAAGGGCAGCGAGCTAACGCGGTACCGAACATCGTGTATCGTGATGCACGACAACAGCCATGACACAACGAAGTAGCGCGCGACGAAGGTGTGGTTCTGCGCAAGGCCAAGGTGTGGCGGCTCAAGGGCCAGCGCATCCACGACGGCGCACAGCGCAAGGCTGGGAAGTGGGGACAGCACGACCACTGCGATGACGCGACACAGACTCGTGTGTCTGCTGTAAGCGCCAAGCTTTCGGACCCGATCGATCGAGTACTGTCCGTGCTGCTTGACCTGGAGCCACCGTGATACGTTAGCAGCCGCCCTGGCGATGGCATGGCGGCGGTCTCGGATGTCGACCATGGTGGAGCAGAGTCTGAATGGTGCCAACTGCGACTCGCTTGGCTGACTGGCACTAAGGACGGTGTGATTCCCGTCTCGACTCACTAAATTTGGAGCTCGTCGTCCTCTCCAACTCTCGTCCTCTCGGCCTTGCCACCCACGCACATTCGTTTCGAGGCGACGCTCTGTTCGCGTTGGCTCCGGTCAACGCCAGGCTCGTAATAGCCCTTCGTGGTACTTAGCGCTCTCTAGACTCTGGTCCATGGAGCAGGCGAGTCAAGCCTGCGCATGTCGAATGGCTGGGGTTCGAGGGCTTCGCTGACCAAGGCGTGGGCTAGCACTAGCATTGTCAACACGACCGGATCAGCGTCAAGCACAACGCATATCCAGATACGAAGAGTGAGAGCCTAAGCGACTGGCAAAGCCTCAACGGTCGATCCATTGGCAACGACACTGAACAGCGCCACCTGCAGTCTCACTACACGCGTTCGGTGGCCGACTTACTCGGCATCCGCGTCATAGACGACGCCGAGCTGCTTGCGGATCTCGTCCATGATCTTCTGGATGGCGAGCGACTCGTCCGCGGTGTACTCCGCCATCTCCGTCTGCTTGTTCCGGATGGCGTCCGTGACCGCCTCGGCCTCGTACACGAAGCCCTGCGAGCCTCCGTGTATGTACGAGATGCCAGCCGGGACCTCCGGCAACGGGAACAGCGACACGCTCTCCTCGTGGCCCTTATCCGTGTACTTAGTGAGCACAACTCGCGAGGGTGTGTGCGCCGGCGAGTCGACCACGATCGAGCCCTTGAAGCCGAGGATCTGGACAGTCTCGCGCATCTGCGTGTACATGGAGTACTGCACGGCCGCGAACTTGGCGCCGCCGAACTCGAGCGTGATGTTGGCCAGCACGTCCACCTTCTCGTCGTCCGACAGCTTGCCCACGGCCGTGA